>RJWJ010007667.1:0-56539 GCA_004363605.1 Indri indri | reverse complement strand
TAAAGAATGTTGAAAGTATTTTAATAACAATTTATTATTTGGGGTATTCTGGAGAATCATGATCTTTTGTTTTTTGAATCCCTAATATTAATATCTGCTAACAGTTTGGAAACTAGTTATACCAGCCACAGGGAAAAAGGATTGTTCAAAGAGAAAGCAAAGAGAGGAAGACCCCGAGCAGGAGAGCTGAGGCAGGTCTTATACTGCCAGCCCTAAGAAGCAGAGAAAGACTCTCACGAAAGACAACAAGGGAGAGACAGCTCAGGCCCCTCCTTTAGGGAGATGAGAGGGACGGACAGGGGTTCTGTGTGTGTGAGTAGGGAGAGGGTAGGAGGGAAGGGAGAAAGCAGAAATGAGCTCTCTCTAGCGGCCAAGGAAATCCATTAGGAATTCAACTTTTTTCGAGTTTTTAAGATTAGAGAATTGTCCAGCTCTCCCTGGGCTGACCAGACAAGCACCAGCTGGACCCAGGGATCCCCTTTACTCCACTGGGAGGGGACACACCTGCAGATGGTTTCTCACGGGGCCGCTGGAGCTCTTCTGTCAGGGAGTGGCCGTAATTCCCACTGCCCTCAAGGTCCCCAGGAGCTACATAGCTGATACTTCCAGACAATTGCTGTCAACGGTATGAATATATTATAGAATTTATCCCCCCAAACTCTACTGGGGACCCCAAGGGACTCACCTACTAGGACAAAGATGGGCTGAATGAATGTTTCAAAAGAGATGTTTTCTCAAGGCTTGGATGACAGCGTGGAAGACACGCGTAACACTAACTCTACAAGTATGATAAGTGAAGAGACTTCAGGATTTAAACTGAGAGGAAACACAGTGCGAATGCAGAGCGGACAGGGTTGCCAAAAACCTGGTTTGTGGTGAATGAACGATAGTATTTCTTATATTAAACGAAATACCACATGCAGAGTCAGGAATGCACCTAAGTCTCAATGATGTATCTTTGCTCTGGTTGCATGAGGGTGAAAAGAAGAGGGCAGAATGGTGATTGCACCAAGGTTTCTGGCCTTGCTTTCATCCTCCTGTTTCCTCTCTTTTCTGTTTCTCCACGCTCTCCCTTAACTCTATTTCAGTGTTGCTGGCGTTCGTCAAATGAAGCTAGAAATTGAGTTGGAGTTGGGCTCTAGGATCAGTAGCCAGCCTTAGATCCCTCCTACCTGCTAGGCTTGTGTCAGGAGCTTTATGCGGATTATGTGACTGAATCCTCACAACTCCAAAAGTTAGACATTACAGTTTCCTCATTTTCCAGATAACAAACTGAGGCTCAGAAAGTGACATTTCCAATGTTATAGAGCTAAGAGGCGGAACTGGGATTTAAGACAACATCTATACATTTTTCTCCGTGGGTTCCTCTATGTGATTACAGACCCCACTGTGGAAGCTGCAACTTTCTGGGTCTATAGGTGGGATGGTGGGGGATGGGGTGGAGATGGGGGTGCAAGGGGGGGTTCTTGGGGGATAGGGGATTCAACAGCCATTTATACGTCTACATCATCTTTCTAAGCAATTCAGAATCTGTATTCCCCTAAGCGTGGCCCAAACAACAGTATCTTTTCTTTTTAATTCTAGAAAAATGGTTGGGTTTTATATTTCTAAAGTTGCCCACAGCCTCTGATGGGTCAGATGAAATACCTCCAATTTTAAGTGGCTATACAAGGAAAATTGAGATGTGAGATTAGTTGGTAGGTTTTTATTTTCCTCTCCTCAAAGCTATCATACTCAATTTAGGATGAAAAAAAAATTACAGTAAGAAGAAAGCTGTTCCTTTGGAGATAAAAATAGTATCTGCTGGATCATTTCTAAGAGTGAGTCAGCAGCTGGAGGAAATTATTTATATCTTATCTCTGACCCTTTGCTAAGTTTGTTGGTTACCTTTGCATTTAATTACCTTTGCCATTATGATTTAAAGCTATCACAATTACAGCATCCGTTATATCAGTAGCACCTGCATGTACAGGTTTTTTGTTTTTTTGGTTTTTTTTTTTTTTTTGCCTTGCTTTAAAGTTTAGCCAAGTTATACCTAATAGAAATTTTAGAAGTCCATCACCTTCTGAACCCTTCATCCTGAAAACAATAGCTATAGAAATTTTAGAAGTCCATCACCTTCTGAACCCTTCATCCTGAAAACAATAGCTATAATTTTAGAAGAAAAAATTCCTGATTAGTCAATGACTTTGCTTATATTGCAAAATTTCAACAAATTATCTTGCTCTGAATTAAGCTACTAGTTCCCAAAACCATGTAGAAAAAAAAATCAAGTCTGGGGGCTATCTTTGTTTTTTCTTCAAATATCATATTTTAAAGTAAATTATATTTTAAGGGGCATAGGGAAGAACATATATTTAAAATGTGATTTTTTTTTCATTTACAGAAAAATTTTCTGGTATCCCAGTGGACTTGGGGTAGGCAGAAACCTTATTATTAACTAAAATTTGAGAACTCTATAGTTTGGTGACTTTGAAGTGGCTCTTTGTTGTGGTTTGAATTCTAGGATGAGAACGAAAGCTGTCGGCAACCTTGGGGAATTACTGAACGTTTTCTGCATTTGTTCGTAACCAATACAAGAAACTGCTTTCTTTAGCATAGGGAGTAATGGAGCTTACTTTTAAAAAATGAAGACACAGTGGTGTTTCTCTTCCTTTGAATTCTCTTATCCTTAGGAAGAAGGAACAACTTATAAACAGAAGCCTGTCTTCCTATCCATGGTGATTGTTAAGTATTGATGTTGGGGAGAAAGCAGGCCAGGAAGGAAGACAAACTACAGGAGGGGAAATTGGGACAAGTCTGTTTCCCACCACCAAATCAGAAGACTAGCAATTACTTATGAGGTGGTCAAGCCATGAATTAATTAACTATAAGGTGATAGCTCCGATGGTGATAGAATTTTCTTAGCGTGATGTTTATGTTAGCAAACATTTGCTTCTCACACTATGTTAAAAGAACTCTACCAAAGTATTTTTGTTAGCATGTTTGTCATTGAGAATTTGAGAAGGAAAAGAGAGCTTTGTCCTTACGCAGTGAAAGCTCTCACTTGCAGCCTGGAAGAAGCCACAGAGGTAGGGCATGGTCCACATCTGCACTCACGTGGCGCAGAGTGGGTGGATGTCTGATTCACAGGCCTAACAGCCCTGTGAGAACTTGGCTGTTAGAAACAAATCAGGACAGAGCAGCTGCTCACTCTTCTGGGCTAAGTTGAAGTTATTTTTGGAAAGCAGAAAGCCAGTCTCATTGATTGGAGAGTGGAATTGTTCAGATAGAATGAGTCTCACGAGGTCAACTTGGCCAGCTCCTGCCTTTGGACAGGATATACATAAAGGACACAGGAAAAGTGACTGTCTTATGGCAGACATTTTTCAAAAAGTCAATATTTAACTTTAGTGAAGTAACAGTCCAAGTCTGAACCTAATGTTCACAAATGTAATTTTGAATCTCTCATTAATGATGTCCAGTTTTTGAGTCAGAATTAAACAAAAAGAATTCTGTGATTCCAAACTTCCAGTTCATGATGTAAAAGCTAAAAATTATAAAATTATGATTTATATTTTATCTTTTTGATGCAAAATTTGACATAGCTCCATGATACACATGTTTAAAATTTTGTTTCTTTTCTTCTCAATTGACCACCTAAAAGTAAAATTTATCCTTCTGAGGTTAAAAGTAGTCCACATTTTGCGAGCCTTATAACTTTCAAACTTGTGATTTTAATTAGTTTTCAAAACACCTGATCATTAGAATCAGCACTCTTGCTTTCCATTTTGCAGTCATTTAAAAATAAAGCATAAACTCTAAGTTCAAGAAAGCATTTAAAGTATTTCAGAAGGTCTGCTTTATAGGCAAAGTTGATGATACTATGATTCAATAGGCCAAAAGTCAGGGCTATCATAGAATATTTAGAAACATTCATTTGGTCAACATATCAAAGTATGTATTTGGTTCTTGAGTGCTTTAAGTTTATTAATAGTATTAATATGTTGGTTGTGCAAAATTTGGGGACCGCCTGCAGACAATAACACCCTATATTTATACAATAGTTTACTTTTTCAAAGCATTTTAGATAGAGTCTTACAAAAGCACTATGTTTCTCTGAGAATATATATTTGAAAGAGTATCTGTCTATCGAAGGACAAAATGAGGTTCTCCAAATGGCTTTGTTAACAGCAGCCATCGTAGCATCAAAGACTGGGGCTTCAATTTTTTTTTTGAAAGTGGAAAAAATTAATTTTTCTTTGAAAGCAATGTTTGCTCAATTCTGGGGCAGCTGCTTCGTTTCCAACTTTTCTTTTTCTTTATGAAACTATGTAATAACTTGGTGACAACGCTTACACTTTAAACTACTTGGGAGATAATTCCTTGTCCTTCAAATTAACATACAACAAAATAGGCTACACACAGTAGGAAAAAGCATGGGAAGTGCTCCATAAGGGTTATGAATGTGGGCTCTGGTGTTGCAGGCCTGACTTGGGACCATGGCACTGCTACTTGCTAGCTGTGAGACTTTGGGCAAGCCACGAAAACTTTGTGCCTCAATTTCTTCATCTGTAAAATGTAGCAGCACTTGCTCAAAGTTTTTGGGAGAGTTAAATGATAGGATGCATGTAAATATTTTGGAATAGGGCCTGGCTCGGAAAATATGTTAATATGTTGTTGTATGTGTACACATTAGTAGTTAGTTACTGTTATTTTTCCCTTATCAATCATTATTCTTTTACTGGTCTACCATAAATCTTTATTTATTATTTTATATATTCTCTAACCTTCAATATAATTTTAGTCAGTTTAAAAGAAAACAATAGATATACTAAGACCCAAACCAATTAATATAAAAGACAAAAATCTGAAAGAGAAATGGACAAATTCTAATGAGAATTCCTGAAGAAAGACACAGCAATGAATACAAAACTTAGCTCTGAGATTCTTCTCAGCCAGGGCAAAGAGGGAAACACAACAGATTAAACAATGGAGTATATTGCCAACTAGAAGAAAACATTCTGGTTTGTTTCAGTTACCAATAGCTGCATAACAAATAACCCTAAAACTAGTGGCTTGAAGTACAATATTTTCTCAGGATTCTGAGGGTTGTCTGTTGAGTGATTGTTCTTCCGATCTTACTTGGGGTCACAAGGATCATACATGTAGCTGACAGATCACCAGATGCTGGGATCAGCTGGGGCTGTTTATTGGGATATCTTGGTTCATCTCCATGTGGTGAACTTGAGCTTCCCCACAGCACGACAGTCTCAAGGTAGCATTCCAAGTGGTCTAGTTCCAATAGGACAAGCCCCACTATGCAAGTGTTTATCACATCCCTGCTCATGCCATGCTTGCTGATGTCCCATAGATGAAATCAAGTCATACGACCAAAGCCAGAGTAACACAAGTTTGGAATGCCAGGAGACATGGGTTATGGGGCCACGGTCTACCACAGTTTCTTAGGACAGGCCAAGTCAGAAACCTGGGATTCATTGTCATCTATAACCATTTTTAATTTTTGTTTTAAACAGCTGTCTCCATGCTCTATATCATTTTAACTATTAAACCTTGCTTCTATGTGTTACTTTTCCCCACCCAATTGTGAGATCACCAGTCCAGGCCTTATCAGCTCCTGTCTGCTAGGACTATAAAGATTTTGTTAGCCCTCTGCGTCCAGCAGCTCTGGAATAATTTCCTCTGCAATTTGATTGATGAATTCCCCAGGCCTTTTTTGCTAAAAGTTTAGCAAGAGTCCTGTACATGTTGTGGATGGATGCAAACGCTTCAACGGGTCACCTTTCAGCTGTGATGAATCACTGTTTCTGTGACTGTAGGAGGCATGAATCAGACCAACTAGGGGAACATCCAAAATGCAGATTCCTGGGCCTATCATAACTTTAATCTACAGAAAGCTGAGATTATACAGGGCATTTCATAAGCACGAATAAGAGCTGCCTTCTCAATTATAATCTCCGGCCCTTCTTTTGCCCTCTAACTCTTATATTTCTTTCAGTACTTAAATAATATATCCTTGGCTCATTTTACCTCTGAGTATATGATTTTGGGTAACACAGTAGAAGGTACAACCAGACAGCTTTGGATTCAATTCTTTCAATCTCTCTTGATCACTGTGTGACTATAAATAAATCATTTCACCTCTCTGAGCCTCTGTTTCATCATAGGTTAAATGGAAATATATTTCCCACCTCATATTATCTTCATGAAAACTAAATGAGACAATGTAAGTGCAGTGCCTGAAACATAGTAACGGTTCTATTAGTATGATGACTATTACCTTCTGTGGTAGTTAAGTTGCACTTAAGAATAAAGCCAAAGAGGAAAACATAATTTTAAAGATGGGGAAGCCACTCGATCCCTGGTATCATTGCTGGAGTCTTTGGATTCAGCTATGCCTGAAGCCAGTTCTCCTGACTGGACTTTTCAATTACCAGAGTAGACTGATTTCTTTTTTGGTTTAATCCAGCTGGTGTTAGATGTCTGTCACTTGCAACAGAGAAATTCTGTCTTATGTAGGAGCCAAACCTGCTCTGTGTCAATTTCATCTGATGAGTACATTTAAAATGCAGATCCTTGATCTTACCCCAAGAGATTCTGATTTTGCTGGCTTGGCATGGGGCCCAGGAATAAGTATTTTTAGGAGACTCTAGATGACTCAGATGTCACCAGCCTACACATCAGCTCTAGGGAACTAGCCTTAAATTAGGAGGTTTTATTTGGCAGCCCCTACAGGACTTTGTAAGGTGCCTCGCAAATAGAACCGTTAGCCCATCAACTATTTGTTGAATTGAACACATATTCCAAGAACATGAGCAATGAGACAGCACAGATTCTTTTTTCTTTTTAAAGTAGCATTTTAGTTTTAATTGACAAATAATTATATATATTTTTGGGGTACAATGTGATGTTTTGATACATGTATACATTGTAGAATGATTAGGCTAATTAACATATTTGTCAGCTCAAATATTTATCATTTCTTTGTGAGAACATTTAAAAATCCTCTTTTAGCTATTTTGAAATATGCAATATATTATTCTTGATTGGATGATTATATATAGTTGGCAGGACAGCCAAAAAGAATCAGATTACCTCCAGAAATTTCTGAGCATCTTGGCATAGATACCTTGCTTGAATTAATTTAGTACAAATTTAAAATTCCATTTAGTTTTCTCTCGTTAGCTTTAAGGTTTTGGTTATGACTCATTCATCCTATGGCCTTGGACCTGTTTATGATATGATTCAATACTGCATTTTTTTTTGTTGGTTTCAAAGTAAGACCTCTTTGCTACATATTAATGTAAAGATTTTATGTTAGAGTTACCCTTTATGATAAATTTTATTTCGGCTGAATGATTATCTAATAAAAATTTCAGTCTCATTCCAACCACATGAAGGGCTTCCCAGGGAACAGTTCCATACACTCAGGATCCTGGTAAATGGGGTGGGACTCCTCCTTAAGACAGGCAGTGAAAGGTGCTATTGATGAAAGTATTAACAACACACACTATCAAGGTGGGAGAAAAATCAGAGTTCACCTGGAACAGAACTTTGCTTCACTTATCTGATGCTCACTTAGGTGACTTCATGCTCTTGGTCCCACAAACATTACAATGGTTTCCCTTGGAAAGATGCATCTGAAGGCCTATCTAGATGGATTGTTAAGGGTGATAGACCAGAGCTGATGATGTGACCACAGAGGATTTATTTTAAAGACTTTCAGTGGAAACCACCCATCCTCTGCACTGAGAGGGAGGCAGTTTGGATGTGAGTTTTGAAAGATTATTTTTAAAGGCAGCATTTCAACAGTGACTTGGATCATAAAGCCGAAGAAAGCCAAAGATAACTAAATTAGAACTACCGGAATTAAATTAGAACTTAGAAATTCATAAGCCAGAGGGAAAAAGCCAAATGCATGAACTCTTATATTAGGTCTCCCTCTGATTAGATCCACAACAGTGTGCAGGGTGAGAGGCACTATCCTGTTTGAAACATCATGACAAAACCTGCCCTGTCTGGTCCTTATAACCCTTGAGTTTATGATTCTGGGTATAGAGCATCCTAATACCTGCTGTGTCCCTTGGAAAGTTTACAAAGCTCCTTTGGGTCTTGTTCTGCGTCAATCAGCATAGGCTAGGTTTATTTGTGGTTTATATAAAAAATGCTCCCAAATCACATTGGCTTAAAATAACAAATATTTATCTCTTGCTCCTGCTATATGCCCATCAGGGTTGGGACAGGCACTCTGTCAGAGTCATTCAGGGATCCAGACGGATGGAGCAGCCACCATCTCAAATGCTGCTGGCAAGAGCTCTGGATGGTGTTACACTGACAACTAGGTGTACTTTGCCTGAAAGTGACACATGTTGCATGTGCTCATAGTTTATTGGTCACTACTAGTCCCATGTCCTCATCCAACCTCATGTGCTTGGAGATGTGATCCTATCATGAGTGCGGAAGGCAGAGGTTGAGGAACACCTAGTGAGTGCCATTGACTCCTTCTGCCAGCCTGGTTGTGGAAACTGGGTGGTGAGCATGCGACAGGATTCTGGGAAGTGCGACATTGCTTTGGGTTGCCTGGAGACACCTTTTTTTATGGTGACAAAGCCCTCTGTGTGTGAGGAATGTATCGGCAACAAAGCCTATGTGAAGTTCAGGATGTTCCGTGGAGACAGTGTTCTGGCTTTTGACCTGGATTTGAGTCCCAGATTTCTCACTGTGTGGTACTGGGCAAGCGTGCTGCACATCAGAGCCTCAGTTTCTGCACCTATAACTTGGAGCAAGAACAGCATCTGTCTTAGTTCAGGCTGCTAAAACAAAGTACCGTAACTTGGGGGGCTTACAGACAATGGAAATTTACTCATTTTTCTTACAGTTGTGGAGGCTGGAAGTCTGAGATCAGGGTGTCAGCATGGTCAGGTTCCCGTGAGGGCCCTGTTCTGGGTTGCAGACTCCCATTTTCTCATTATATCCTCCTGTGCTAGAAAGAGGGCTATAAATCTCTCTGAGGTCCCATTTTTTAGGGCACTAATCCCATTCATGAAGGCTCCACTTTCATTACCTAATCACCTGCCAAAGTTCTCCCCACCTAATACCACCACATTGGCATTAGGGTTTCAACATATGAATTTTGGAGTGGGGGACACAATGATTCAGTCAATTGCATCATCTTATGAGTTTTTGGAGATAACTACATGAAATGAATTTAGACAATATGTATAAAGTCCAATACTGTATTTCTATCAATGGTAGCTGCTATTTTTGGAGATGGTACCTCTCAGTGGTTATGAGAATGGACATGAAAGCAGCTGTGTGACCTTGGGAAAGTCTCCAACCTTCTGTGAGCCTCAATTTCCTGATCTTAATAATGAGAACACACTACACCTCACCTTAAAGTTATGATTCAATGAGGTTTTGGACAAAAAGCACTTCACAAATATTAAGCACTTGATAAATGTGGCATATTAGTATTTTATAAACATTATGTAGATTAATATGTGGATGCCCAAATTCTTTCATTAAAAAAAAAAAAAGCAAAAAATCACTAACAATTCTTGCCCAAAGAGGGCAAAAAAGCCCTCTGGGGTCCCTTTTATAAGGGCAATAATCCTGTTGATCCCATCAATTCTGCTGACCAATATCACTATCACCTGATTTGAGCCTCTTTCTGGCATAAATGTTCTTACTTTACAATCTTCTTGGATATAAAACTCTCTGTGGTCTGGGCTCTGGGCCTTCTTGGTGTTTTCTGATGAGGATGAACTCCGTGCTGAGAATTTGGCAGCTCTGCTGGTCTTTGATCCACTTGGTACATTTGTGCAGCAGTCAGAAATTTCTAACTTGGCTCAGGGAGCTGCTGTCAGAACTTGTCAGTGCCAGCCTGCTTAGGCAAAATTATGGGGAACATTTTGTCTCACCTACTTAAATCCTTTTCTAGGAATCCAATGAACAAACTGACCCTAGGAAATCTAGTAGATTACTCTTGCCAAAGATCCTCTTGTGAGCATCCCAGACAAGTATAAAGGAAGTGGAAGATACTAGACACGAGCCAAAAGAAAAAAAAAATCAAGAAATATAGAGAGGATTAGTTGTCTGTACTTCAAACTTGAATCTTGGTTCCCCAAATATCCAAGTCTTTAATAAAGACACAAAAGGACAAGAAAGTATACATTTGGAAGACTACTAAGTGCTTTATTATTTTATTTGATTCTTTTGGCACTACCCTGTGAGGTGGTTTTACTTGTTCCCCTTCTATAGATGGGGAAACTGAGGTCCAGAGAGGTTAAGCAACTGTCCAGTGTCACACAGGACACATGGATCTTAAATTTAAACCATATCTGACTAGCTTTTTCTCGGACAAGTTAGCTCCAAAATGTCAGTTTCAGAGTCCCTTCCAAATGTGGTCTAGAGAGGTTCATAAGTTTCCCAGAGAGATAAAAGGGTGTGCTGAAGATCTCACGGCTGGTAGGTGGGGAATGTTGGCTCCAAAGCCTATGCTCTGTCCCTGATTCCCTACAGGCGCCCAAATCAGGCAATGCTGCACCCGAACGTCGGCTCCTTCGGGTTTCCCCAGCCACCCAGAATCTTAGAGACTCATTCAGGAATCTCCCCAGCCCACTTTAGAACAAAAAGGAAAATGCAAAGCCTGGCCAGTTTCGGCTTCGGAATAAAGTGCTGTGGTGGAAGCTTGCACTGTAATCTCTCACATGGGAACCGCGTCATAGTGCTCCTACGCTGCCGAGCGGATTCACATTTTGTGCAGATCTGCCGGCCAAAGATCATTTTAATTTTTCATCTGCCTTTTGCAGGCAACTTTCTACTCTCCTGGTCTGACTGAAACAAGATAGATCATCAGTCCTGCCCAGGCAAGCTGCTTCAAGTGAGCAACCCAGGATCTTAGGCCAGGGGACGGCGGTGAGGTCGGCTTATCTGGTTTTGGCCCTCAGACTTCTTTACAGAGGACGGAAAGGCGGCCCCTAAGATCCTGGCTGTCCCCTGCTGGGGGCGCATCGGAGTCCTTCAGCATCAAGCTGGCAGAGGCTCCGGGGACTTTCTTGGAGGGACACAGCGTGTTCCCACGTGAGGAGGAATTTGTTTCGGAGGCATTAAGATATCCAAACCAGGCCTGACACTTTAAACCCCAGCTGGTTTTCAACTGAAGTTTTTGAGATGTGGAGGCGGGGAGGTGGTTCCTAGGGTAGAGGAACACACAGTTGGGAGAACATAGGATTATGCTCCTGTAGGGCTCTGGAGGTGTCTTGGGAAATTCCCTTAGGTTTTCGAAACCTCCAGAGCTTCAATGTCAGTGGCCAAACAGGAAGTCTCAACAGCACTGTTCGCCTGTCTGTGATAAAAGTGACGGTGGCAGTGAGGAGAGGACCATGCTGAGGGGACTCTTCACTCCTGACAGTTCCTTCCTGGGAAGGGTGTGCAACTGACAGCCACAGCGGGGCCTCCTGTCACTCCGCTACCTTTATCCTAGCGAGGGGCAGGGACTTAGCTGGTGGGAAAATTCGAGAAGAAAAATCTAGCTCTTCCTTTTTGTCCTTTCAGGTGTTAATCTGCCAGCGGAAACTGGGCTCTTCCCAGCTTCTCTGTGCTGTAAATCACACAGGGCAGCACTGTCCGGGCTGGTTGCATTACTCTACCTGGCAGAGGGTTGGGCTGGGAGTTCCTGATGCCACTGAATCCGCTTACCTGCAAATGGAAACCACATCTTCCATCCCAGTCTTCGTCTGCCATACAGGTTACAGTTGGACTTTCCGATCTGTAACTCTTTGCTCTTTGCTCTGTTTGTTAAGAATATAGGTGGGGAAGGGGGGTCATATTTATTGCGTGTAATGATTACTTCTATGTGTCAGCGTGGCTAGGCTACGGAACCTAGATGTTTGGTTAAACACCAATCTATACGTTGCTGTGAAAATATCTTTTAGCTGTGATTAACATTTATTTATTTATTTATTTGAGAGAGGGTCTTGCTCTGTTGCCTGTGATAGAGTGCAGTGATGTCATCATAGCTCACTGCAACCTCAAATTCCTGGGCTCAAGCGATCCTCCTGCCTCAGCCTCCTGAGTAGCTGGGACTTACAGGCGCGTGCTGCCACACCTGGCTACTTTTTCTATTTATTGTAGAGATGCTATGATCTTGCTACCTTGTTCAGGCTAATCTTGAACTCCTGGCCTCAAGCAATCCTCCTGCCTTGGCCTCCCAAAGTGCTAGGATTACAGGTGTGAGCCACTATACCTGGCCTATGATTAACACTTAAATCCACTCAGCTTGTGATTAACATTCAAATAAGTGGATTTTCAGTAAAGCAGATTTGCCTCCATAATGTCTGTAGACCACATTCAATCAGTTGAAGGCCTTAAGAGCAAAGACTGAGATTTCCCAAGGAATCAGTAATTCTCCCATAGAGACCACTGCCTGAGTTTCCAGCCTTCAGACTCGAGACTGCAAGATCAGCTCAACGGAGTTTCTAGCTTGCCAGCTTGCTCTACAGATTTTGGACTTGGTAGCCCCCACAGGTGTGTGAGCCAATTCCTTAAAATAAATCTCTCTCTCCTTCTCTCTGTATCTCCTATTGGTTTTGTTTCTCAGAAGAACTCTGGTTAATATATAGTCCTATAAGACCCCAACAAATAATAACTAAAACAATAGCTGACATCGTCGAGTCCTCACTTAATACAGTTAACTTCCAAGGTAGGCAATAGCATTCTTTCCACTTTAAAGATGGGGCAACTGAGACGTAGAGCAGTTAAGTAACTTGCTGAAGGCCATGCAACCAGTAAGTGAAGATGCAGCATTTGAATTCAAATTTTCTTGATACAATAGCTGTTGTGTTTAGCTTTTATAACACATTGCCTCCAGACAAGAAGAGAAAGTCCTACTCAAAGTTATGATATAGAGCCTAATGAAGGTTAAGTTCAATCTACCCATTTGATTGCGGTCAAGTGAGGAAAATCTTTGTCTTCTGCTGAGTGTTTATATTTTGAGCTTCTGTTTCAGTGCTGGATGCAATAAATACATATTAAAGCCCATACTAATATCTCAGGGGTTGCTCCTCTGGCCGGCCTCGTTGGTACTTACAGGGCCTGGTGTGCCATGGGACCCAAGGTTCCGAGTGTCCTGTTTGTACACACAGTGTACTTTATTATTCACCATGATCCATAACTCCCAACGATGGCTATATAGGGCCCACATTCTCTTTTAGTTATGTCTAAAATCTGCTATTATACAAAATCTGCTATTGTATCTGCTATTATCTGCTATTATACGGTATTAGCAAGAGCAGCCACATGAAGAAATAAAGGAATCATCGTAGATAAGATTCACGTTGGAGAATATATTCATACATTCATCTCTTCACGTGTTTATCTGATAGTCAACGAGAAGGGTTTATGAGAACTTACTCTGTGCATGTATTTCATTAATTATGAATTATGATGTGTCCTCTCATACGAGGCAGACTCTCCCAAATTCACGCTTTTCACAGCAGTGTCCTCACACTCTGCCCTGATAATGAAGAATCCCATCTCTCGACTTCTCCATCCCCACCTCGGACCTGGCCCCCTGCTCTCCATGACGGTAGTTAATCTGATAGACGAATACAAAGAAATGGATTCCTGGAATTGAGCAACATAATGATTACTCCTTCCAGGTAACATACATTCATTTTAAGAAAGATCTTTTAAAAGCACACCATCTTGATGCAGAAGGAATAGCTTTCATGAGGGACATTTCAAGCAACATATTATGGATGGTTTTAATTTGATGAACCTTCTGCATCCTCTGAAATCTCACTGCCCATGTGAAGGGCACCACTACCATTTTGGGAGAAGCCCGCAATGTTATCTCACATGACATCATTTCAATAGTTCATGGATGATTTTATCATGAAATAAAAAGAACCAAATAAGTATTTGCACTAAGAAACTCACTTGTGAAATACTTATATAAGATAACGGTTGAAAGAGGCCAACAGGCTTCAAAATGTCTCCTCTCTGGTTTTGTGAAAATGTTACTTTACCCACATGACAGAGGCCGAAGCTGCCTAATAAACATCTGTTCCCCTTGTATTTTTTAGTAACTGAACCAACATCTCAGTTAGGTTGTTATCCCAACCAATGTTTTGGTTAGGATGTATAGTTAAAAAACTATATTTCCTAGGCGCCATGCACCTAGCCAATCATGTGTAACCAGTAATGTGTTTCTTCTAGAAAGGTTCTACAAGTTCAGCTGACTTAACTAAGAGGTGTTTGCACCTTTTCCTTTTCCCTCTTCCTCCTGCCTGGAAAGCAGACATAAAGGCTGTAGCTCCAGCAGCCGTTTTGGAACATGAAGCAACATAAAGACGACACACAATAGTACTGTAGAACGTAAAGATATAAAGATCTTGGTAAGTAGGGAATCGTCCCCTCAGTATTGGACTACCTATGTCCAGGATTCTTTCTTGTAAAGAAGATACAAATTCTACCTCATTTCAACTACTTTAATTTTTATGCCGTATGTATGTATATGTTTGTTCTATGTAGCTGACCCTCACTGTAACTAACGCATCCCTCAAATTCATTATTAAACTCTACAAACTATATTACTCCAATAAGGTTTATTAATGGAGCCAACCTGGCACCTTGAGTTCATTCACAGCTGCCTGGTCCAGTGTGAGCAGAAACTGAGCTCCTGATCATTTTGTGTCCTGGCGCCTGGTCTCTTGTTTTGAACAAACATACTTAATTTTCTTTATTACATTACTATTGCTATTCATGGATTGTCCAACATATTTTTAAGGAAGTCATTGTTCAGAGAATGTAACTTTCACTTTAAGTGGAAACTGATGCTGCTGCCGCCTCCTCTGAGCTTGGGTAAAATTATGCCTAGTGTAATTTATTGTGATTCTTTTTCTCTTTTTCTAAACCATATCTGTGTTGGAAAATTCAGCACCTGTAAAACATTTGTTACTTTCACTTGTCCTAATCAGGAATTCAATAAAAAGACATTCTGAAACCTTGGAAATATGGAGAGTTTCTGAACTTAAACTGATCTGTTAAACCAGTTAGTTAAGCAAGGCCGGATGAGCCCTCAGGAAAAATCATGAAAGCTAAATTAAACTGAACACAAAAAGCAATTTGCCAGCAGTGAACCTAATTCACAATTTGCCTCCCCTGGAGAAGAGTATTCTGCCTTGGCCACATGCCAACGAGAGCTCCATGTGATAATCTATAGGATTGCACAATTCCTCTTAGAAGTTATGAAAGGAAAAATAACATTTGTTCTGCCAAAGTATGTGTACTTGCTGACATTTGCTGAAATACAGATATCATCTGAGCGAAAAGCGAACAGGATGTTATCCTTAAGGTGCTTTGAAGAGCCAGAATGTTACACATCTTTTCCGCACATACATAAGGCCCCTTGAATTTCTGGTAATTGCGAGGGCTTGACTCTTGCTGCTATTTCCAATAGACCCCTCGTGGCTTTTGGACTTTTGTGAAGATCATCCCATGATACATGCAACCTGGTGAGAAACTTGCCTATGTGATTTTCAGTAATGTTTGTCTATTTCTTCCTACTCCTCATTGGAATGATGATTTAAGGGAGGGAGAATCTGGGATTCCTGGTGGGGAGAGGAGTCAGCACGCTTTAAATCAAGTGTGCCTGTCATATGAATTGCCTGATTCTAGAATGGACAAAGGAAATGTGCTGGGAAAGGATGGGGGAAAAGATGCTGCATATTATATTCTCTGGTGGAGCAAACGGGGGAAGATTTTTAAATGGCAGAGATTATCACAAACTCACATTGGATCTTTCATGGCAGAAGGCTCTGGAGATGGCTTTGTGTAGAGGGCAAAATGCAAGAAACTCGATGGCTAATGACAAATTTGGACAGTCTTGCCTCTGTGGTATGCCTGCTGTATTTCAGTTATTTCTGGGCATTTCATTGTTGAAAGATTCAGATCCAAAGTAGGCTTGGAGAGATGAAAAGGAAATGGTTTTGGGCTATGTATATAGTAGAAATTGAGTATAATCAACATTAAACATTGAAGAGTGGTACTAAGCATATGGTAAAAGCATCTCGGGATGAAATATGGTAAACAATTCAGAAACAGAAAATATGAGCAGTCATGGACGAATCATTCAGTAACAGAGTCAATAAGGACTTGGCCAACAGTCATCAAAATATTAGAGGATCAAAAATTAAACCTAAATCCAAAGGATTTAGGAGATATATTTCAGTAATATCTATCCCCATATACGAGGGCTGTCCGGAAAGTGTCCAGCTATGTAATATGAAAAATATATTAACAATGGCTGGATACTTTCCGGACAGCCCTTGTATTTTAGGGATGGTATGTACGTGTGTGTGTTCCATATATATGTGGAAACTTATAACTGAGGCTACAACTGCAGGTTTCATATAGATTAGATAGTTTCAAATCCATTTAAAAATTATTTTATTCATTAGTAAATAAAAGAACCCAGTTTAGACTGCTTACTTGCTTATTGCAAGGAAAACGCTAGCTCTAATATGGCAACTAGTGTTTAAAGATCATTTATAGCTGGGGGTGGGGTCAGTTGGAGGGCAAGAAATTATTAGTAAATGAAAATATGGTATTAGAAAGGGCCCTTGATGTCACAACGATGCCAAGTCTTAGAGTTAAACTGAAATGTTGCAGTCCCTCAGCTGGTTTTGGGTGGGTGGATTGATCGGTTAGTGGGGTGAAAGTTATAGTTGTCATTGAATCAAATCCAATTTAATTCATATCAATTAATACATAGAAGGCGCCCACTGTGTGTCAGGGACTGTGCCAGTTGTCATGAAGCCAATGATGAATGTTAGAGCACCTGTCTCTAAAAACCTTACAGTCCGCTAGACATGGGGAGGACATGGAAGATACTAGTAAAAGGTGACATGACAGGATGTATGTAATGAGACACACGTGTTTCTAGACTATGTACAAGCTACAAAAATAACATTATAACAGAACAAGTAACACTGTCTTGTGGGTGTGACTTTTTCTTGGGTTGGGGGGATGGAGGAAATAGAAAGTTTTAGGGAAAAATTTCCACCTGAGCTTTTTAAAGATGAAACGAAACAAGTCAGAGACATTCAAGGATGGAGAACAGGAAAATAACTTGGGGGCCTTGATCTAAACATTTGCTTTTTTGAAGGAGGGGAGATAGAACCAGATCATCCGTTAGTATACCTTCCATGTCCAGTATTAAAAACCTAGAATTTCATGGCTCTGATTTAAATTTCAGGTTTGCATATTCATCTTGTTAATTTTTACCATTTTTGATAGAATTGAACTAAAAAATTCATCTCATGCTTAAAGTATACAAGAACTTTTGAGGTTATCTTTGATTTCCCCATATTTATTCATTCAGTTCAACAAACATGTATTGAAAATCTACTACGTGCCAGGCAGCCCGACACTGTTTTAGGCATCCAGAATACATCAACAAATAAAGACACTGATGTCCTTGCCCTCACAGACCTTATGCTCTAAGAGGGAGAAACAGATGATAACTATTAATAATACACATCATGAATATGTACATGTTGTAGTTTGTCAAAGGGCAATACATGTGAAGGGAAAAAAACCCTGGCAATTTAGGTATGGGTGGGTATATGTCCTGCTTTGCTTATGGCAGCCTTAGTTTATTCTTATTATCCCACCCTAATTGTTAACATGTCCTAATTTTGTTTAACACGTCCTAAACTGGTTTAGGTGCCACATAAACTTATAACCATAGTGAATAGGGATCAATAATATACATGGGCATGTGCAGGACCATGTTACAATATTAAACATGCTAATCCAGCCAAGCCTCGTTGAGACGGGGACTTCTGAGCAAAGACCTTAAGGAAGTGAGAGAGTGAACCACCCAGGTGCCTTGGTGAGGATTGTTCCAGGCAGAGAAACAATCAGGGCAAGGCCCAAAGGTTTCCGAGGAACGCGAGGGGGCTAATGCAGTGGACATGGAAGGAATGAGGGGCGATCAGTAGAGGTCAGGGCAGGAAGGAGCAGGGCGCTGAGAACGCAGGGCCCTGGGCCATCGGGAGGGAGGTGAGTATTCCTTTGAGTCCAGCAAGAAGCCATGGCGGGGGGGCATTCTTGTATAGAAATGCCGTAATCTAACCTACGTTTCAAAATCACCACTTTGTGAAGTCTGTTTTTTGTGCAGAATATACTCCAAGGGGTGAAAGTCAAGGCAGATTGTTGAAGTGGGAGGATCCCGCAGTAACCTAAGTCAGATGTGGGCATGGCATGGTGCAGGGTGGTGGCCATGGAAGAGGTAAGAAGCAGTCAGATTCTGGAATGTTACCAACAGGATTTCTTATTGGAGGGAGACAAGGAGCTAGGTCCCTAGGTCTTACAGCAGTAACAAAAGATTCCTTCCAGGACTAGTTCAATGACTTGGCATTTGGTTCTAAATGAGTGCTTCAAAACAGAAAGAAGCACTTCTCCTGCTTCTACTTTCCTTCAGAGCCTTGCCTTCCCTTTCAAAGCATCTGCCAAACGGTGAATCCCACTGAAGTTTAGTTGTGCACATAGCTGCTTCTGTCTGGTAAATAGTAAGGGTGGTTCTAATGCTGATATTTCTGAGTAATTGCAATGTGGTATATGGGAGAAAGAGAATTTTGTCACACATTGGGGCCTTCTAAACTGTGGAGTTCCAGATGGCATCACAGAGGAAATGAATGTAAATTTACATTTCAAAATGGTGGACAGTGTTGATGGTGGGATGTCCAAGTAGTGACGTATTATTGGGAGTGGTAGAGTCCACAGCTGTGCCTGTGCCACTAACTGCGTGACTGTCGTCACACCCCTTAACTCTCTGAGGCAAATACCCTCAGTTGTAAATGGAGCATTTTACTGTGATTACCGCTCTCTTTTTGTGTTTAATGTGTTTTCAGCTCTGACATTCTGACTCTGAATAGGTGATGGGAACAAGGCTATTTAGGATCCTGTGCTCTCATAACACTTTAAATAATATGGTTATGGCTATATCAGTGCTCTTGTTTGCATATTCTTGCAACGTGAGCTCTAGGACGGCTATCTTTTCTAACAATGCGCTATTCCCATAGGCCATAATCCAGAGAGGCCCCTACCATGTTGATTAAGAACACAGGCATGTTTTTAAATTGGATAAAATAGTGTCTACATGCTGGGAATATTGTGTCAGTGTATACTAAATAAGAGTGATAATAACAATTATTATAACCAATATTGATTGAAAATTTGAGTAAGGCACTATATTGAATGTTTTACATCAGCAGTCCCCAAACTTTTTCACACCAGGGACCAGTTTCATGGAAGACAATTTTTCTATAGACAGGTGTTGGGGTGGGGGAGATGGCAAACTATGGGGCGTGGCTATAAATACAGATGAAGCTTTGTTTGCTCACCTCCTGCTGTGTGGCCCAGTTCCTAACAGGCCACACACAAACCTGTGCTGGTCCATGGCCCAGGGATTGGGGACCGCATTTTACATGAAATCTTTTACTCAATTCTAAACATGAAACAAACAATACTATGGGGTAGGTACTCTTCATGCCCGTTTTGGAGAAGGGGAAGCAGAGCCTGAGAGAACTGAATAACTTACCCAAAGTTAAGAAAACTTTGCAAGTGGCAATGTCAGGATTTGAACCCAGGCAGCTGGTCTCTAGACCCTGCACCATCTTAATCACCATACTTCACTACTTCCTCTCAATGCTCAGAGAGGGTTAGCCCAGCATCTGACAATAGTGAGAACTCAATAAATGGAAGCTATTCTGATGCTGGTTATTATAGCAGTGGGAATTCAATACCTGCTGGGGAACTCATGAGTCTATGAGTCATCTACACTGAGGCATTGAGGTGATAATTGAAATCAGGAAGAAATGAGCTCATCCAGGGGCAGAGGGCAGAGAAGGGCTGAGAACTGAAATTTGGAAAACGGATAACCATATGCCCTAATGCACGCTTGGATGGTGTTTGACCTTGAAGTGACTGTTCTTATAACCTGCAGCAGAAACAAAAATTTCTTTCCAGGACCGGTTGAGTGACTTTCAGGTTTAGCTTCTAACTCATTAAAACTGTTTCTCCTACTTGGCTTCAAAGTCAAGTCTTCCCTTTCAAAACATTTGCAAAACAGTAAATCCTACCTCCAAAGAGTCCATTGAAGTTTAGTTGCAAACATAACCACTTCTGTCTGGTAAAGATTAACGACGTTTCCGATATGGATAATTCTGATTAATTGCTGTTGAAACTCCTGAGCTGAATGTGAAAGCTGGAAAATGAACTTTTAAATGGACTCAAAAGACAAGAGGCCCATGTATCCTTGAACATAATACAATCAAAGAGATTGCAAAGGAAAACACAAGAGACAGTATTAAATTCATGGTGACATGAAAGGTTCTTGTTCTGTTTTTGGAAAACCACCAGGTCATTGTTCACTAAGAGACTTTCCTTTGATACTGACCTGCCTGATATGAAAAAAAAAATAGTCTTTCTAAAACATTATTCTTGACTTCACTCACTGAGCATCTATTAGTCCTACAAAATTCTGGTTTGCAAGTCATGATGCTTAAAGTCATCTTAAAAGAACTAAAGAAATAGAAAATCCAGTCAAGAAAATAGGAGTGCTTAATTGTATATGATGTGGATTTGTAGGTAGTTGGCAATGTTCTTTGGTGAACTGTTAGCCTTTTGAGGCTGGGAGTTTGTTCCTATTAGAGCTGTCCCAAATGAAAGGGCACAGGGCATTTCTGGACACTACCACGAGTTTTATTGGATGGTAATATTGTCTAAATAGCTGAGTGGCCTTGGACAAGTCACTTAATATTTCAGAGTTTTGTTTCATTCTTGTATAAAATGAGGATAACAACCCTTCTTGCTTACAACAAAGTTGTGTGTGAGTTGAAATGGGTAACAGATATGAAACTGTTTTGTAAACTACAAAGCACGGTGTATGTGTAAGACACGATTAAATATTATTGTTATTGTATAGTTACTCGTTCCTCCTCATCCCATTTTGTTGGCTTATGATGCCGTGGGTAGCAATTACATGTAAACCATGGGGCAGAGAATTGCAGAGGTGTTTGATGTCTTGACTCTAGAAGTCTGTTTTAAGCCCATAATCATAGATTACTAAAACGGATGCATCTATCTCCTGCACTTTCAATAAATGTTGGCTATAAAATTTTTTTCTTTATGTTATTATCCATGTTTTGAAGCTATGTATTCATCAACTATGTGGAAAATAAGATTTCAGGTGAGCACTTCTCTGGTTTCACCCAGCCATAATAAATTATAGCCCAGTAGCAATAGGTCTTGTGAAAATAGGAAAATATGTCTGTTTCATGTACACATGGCTTAAAACTGATAAATAAATGAATATTTTAAAATAATATTGATTGATAAATATATTTGGCTCAAAAATATCTTCTAGGGAAAAATATATACATGGAAAATTTTATACACACACACACACATATACACACACACACATTTTGAGTTTAAAAATGAGAAGGAAAATATGATATAAATGGTATAATCAAATCTAAAAGGACAAAGGCAAGAGGAAACAGTGTCAAGCTAGCCTCGGTCTTAGAGAAGAATCTCAGATGAACTGAGGTAATTTCCAAATAGTGGTTGGAAGATGAGATAACAAAAATGAAATGGTTAGGAAATACCACATATGTGGTAGATTATAGTACTTGTTCAAAATAGTCACTGCCCTTCCCTTCCAGACCTGTTCCTCACGGGCCATCCCCTATGACCTGCCCCTGCTGGAGGTTAATACTTACGACACCACTGATGTCAACCTTGGCCATGGGATTGCTTTGGCCAATGATACGTGAGTAGATGTGACCCATGCTATTTTGGAGTAGAAGCTTTAAGAGTTATTGTCTTGTTTGGAAATCACTCTTATCCTTTTGCCTCGGATAAGGACTATTCCTTCACCCAGATCACAGATGAACACAATATAGAGGAGAGAGGATGTTGACTGCCATTGTCATGTGATGTGAGTGAGAAATAAGCCTTTGTTTTTCTGAACCACTAAGCTTCTGGGGCTATTTGTTATAGCAGCATAACCTAGTGAGACCTAATTAATATAGTGTGTTTATTGTACTCCCCTATTTCCTGTTTATCTACAATCAATACTTAAAAGTAAATACTGAGAGGAAATTTTGGCGAAAAGATTATGCTAGTCCTGATGCCTCTGATCATGAAGTTTATAGGTGAGTGGCTGGGAAAGAGGAAACCTCTTTCACACGTTCAGCATAAAAGCATTTACCTACGAGGCTGGAATGAATACAGCCTATTAGGTGGATAATGGATTAGGGACTATGATTACATACTTTAGCGGAAAGGAATGAAATCTCATGTTAGCTATGGTGGGCTCTATGGTCTATGTACAGTTAGATTCTGCTATTTTCTATTGGCTTGTTTTTGGAAAAATGAAAGATATGTTATTTTTCTCTCTATATATATAGGCTTTGAATTATACATTCTTACATAATTCTTTCTGTAGTTACACTAAGATTTCAATATGCATCCTTGATTTATGACAGTTTACCTTAAATTAGTACTCTCATCACTTCCCAAACGAAGCAAGAAATTTAAGAGTGTTTAATTCCATTTATCCTCCCTCTGCCCATTGAGCTATTGATGCCACATATTCTACATTATATCTTATAAACTACACAAGACACTATTAGTGTTAATATTATAATAGTCAGTAATGGTCAACATTCTTTAATTCTTACCCCAATTTTTCCCTGTATAGTGTTCTTTCCTTTCTATAGTTTCATGTTTCCATCTGGAATTATTTCCTTCAGCCAAAGAACTTCCTTTATAATTTCTTAAAACAGAAGTATGCTGGTGATAAGTTATCAGAGCTGTTGTTTATTCAAAAATGTCTTGCTTTCATACTAATATCTGAAGGATATTTTCCTTAGAGATGGAATTCTAGGTTGATGTTTTTTCCCTTCAGCCCTTTAAAGCTACCATTCCATTTTTTTCTGGATTCCATAATTTCTGTTGAAAATTCAGCTCTTATACTTATTGCTTCTCTTTTGAAAATAGTGAGCCTTTTTCCTCTGTGTGCTTTTAAGATTTCTTCTTTTCTTTTGCTTTTCAACAATTTTACAATAATGTATCAGGCTGTGGTTTTCTTTATTTATCCTGCACAGAAATCACTGAGCTTACAGTCTGTAAATTGATGTCTTCAGCATAAGGTTAATATAAACATTTTGCAACTCTCTCTGAGATTAAAGCCTCCATGTAAAACAATAAGCTAATCTCAAACACTGAGAATTATAAAAGCAAAAATGATAAATTGGGCTTTAATCAAAAATTTAAAATACTGCTCTTCAAAAGACACCTTGAAAAAATGAAAAAAGAAAGTCATAGACTAAGATTCATATGTCTGACAAAAGATTTGTGTCCAGGAAGTATAAAGAACTACAACTCAATGGTAAGAAGACAAATAACCCAACCTATACAAACAAGGTAAGCACATGAGAAAAAGTGCTCAGTATCCTTATTCATCATTGAAAATGCAAGTTAAAACCACAATGAGATATTACTACATGCCCACCAGAATGATTAAAATTATAAGTCTAACATCACACAATGTTGGCAACAATACTGAGTTGCTTGGATTCTCATACATAGTGGGAGTATATTGTAGTACAACTACCTTGGAAAAAGATCTGCTAGTTTCTTATAATGTAAACTTTAAACATGCAGGGATATATGTGATTAATCATAAAAGCATATTTTAAAAATCTTTTAAAGATTGTATATTCTTATTTATTCATTCCCCTGTAGATGGATGTTTGGGTTGTTTCTGGTTTGGTGCCGTTAGGTCTCAAGCTGCTATGAACATTCATGCTTGTTTTGTGTGAATATAGGAGGAGTATGTGGAGAAACAGAAACTCTTATCCTTGTAGGTAAGAAGATCATTTGTACAATCACATTGATGAACAATTTGGCAATATTTTAAAAAAGTGAACAAGTGAAAACATTGTGGGGATACTGCAAAATCTCATTGGTATGCTGTTCTTTAAGGTCAGAGTTTTGAGGCAGCCTTGGAGTAAAACCTGGATATCAGCCTCAGTCTTCCTTTTGCAATGGAGCAATGATCAAGGTAGATACCAGGCCTGGAGGCCCTCTGCTATGCCAGGTGTTAACCCTGTGATTTCTGGATCAGGAATGGGTCCAAGCACTCCAAAAGACCCTGAGACAGGGGCCAGTGACTGTGGTTCATATTAACCAATATGAAAGTATTTTTCTGTTTTAAACAAGCGTTACTACTGTACCAGTACTTCCTAGCATAGCATCAGCCCTGGCCACCTCTCTCTAATATAGCTGGAGATGTGAGGAAAAAGCATTTGTCTCAGGTTTATTCCTAAGGTTTACTCTCAGTTCTGCATGGGCCTCTGGGTACTTCATTTTCACTGGGTACAACTGACTCAAGATCATGTTGATAGCAGATGTTACTGGTCCTTTAGTGATATGAAATGACCTCTTATCATTCATAGCTAGCAAATAACCTAAAAATTGAACATTAGATACTTTTGTCACATCAGGGACTTTGACTACTTTACCTCTACGACCCTGGCCTCCATTGTACTACCATATTAGCTGCCATGTTGCCATCTGCCATCTTTTGCCTGTCACCTAGGCACCAGGCTCTGCTTGCTGCTCTGCTTGTATTAACTCCTCAATTCTTGCTTTTTGGAGTTGAAAAGTTTAGTTCTCTTTCTCTCACTCTCCTACCTTCCCAGGCATGTCCTACAGTTACTAACACATTTATTCGCTCAAGAAATATTTGAGTCCCTTCTAAGAATCTGGCACTGTGGAAAAGTGTCCAAAACTGTGCTGGGTCTTTACCCTGATGGAGTTTATAGTTTTATTAGGGAAACAAATGTTAAAGAGACAATCATACTAAGAAATACCAATGGGAACTGTGTGAGTATTGGGTACAGTGGGGGAAAAAAGGCATAAATTTTTCTTTGGTGGGGGTGGTGGATGGTGGGGAGGGACGGAATGGCCTTCTGGAGGAAGTGATGATCATGCTGAGTTTGAGATCTGTGGAGTAAGAGAGAGGTGCAGTGAGCTGGCACCTCAGCTAACTGACACTCCCTGAGTAGGCACAAGAGGCTGTAGATGGAGATGAGGAAATTTAAATCTCCCTCTTTATATACATACATAAAATATCTGAATATATGAAACTATTGTCTAAGACAAGCCAGCCTTATTTTGGACTCCACACTATAGTGAGGTTCTCCTGGATTAATGATCATCGCTGTTTCTGGCTTTATTGTTCCCCTGTGGGAGTTAAAGACAGTGAGGAGACACAGACCCTCATAAACGAACAAAGCAATTTAGCTCTATAGCCTGGGGATGTTATTGCGAAAATGCACTTAAAAAAAATTTAAGAGCAATTTTCTTCCAAGTTCCATAGTATGATTATTCTCCCATCTCCCCGCCCCTCATACCAATTAACCCTCTGAAACAACTTAGTTCCTTTGGCCTTAAAATAAATCGAGGTAATCATTTGAACAAAAGGAGTTGAAAATTTCTAAAATAATCTATTATTATAGAAATTGGCCAAAATAATCTATTTTTAAAGAATATATTGGCCTATCTTTACATTATTTTCAAAATGATAATGTTATATATGGGCTAGAGAAAAAGAGTTAACAAAAATTGTTAAAAGTTTAGGAATTGCCAATGCATTTGGGGTTTCTGGGTAATATGGAAATAGAGGAAATGAGGTGACTGTTTGTGATGATGTTAGGGAACAATGGTTCATCAGATTGTTTAATTCATTTTGAGGTGACATTTGCTAATTATCTTACAGGTCAGTCAGGTCATCTTCTCCTAGAGTTGACCAAGATTAAATATGGCAGAATAAGCCCTCGTTCACTTTTAGAGTTTATTAAGTATTTGATTCATTCCTGGCAGATTCTTTGAGTCTTGACTTACTTCTTACTGAGCTGTGGTTCCCCACAGTGAGACCAGCCATTATGTATGATAACACATAGCCAAAGCTTAATATATGACAGGATTGCATTAAGATGAAAAACAGAGCAAGATTTTGTACTTAAATATTGTGGAAATAAACAGAGACCAACCAAATAAGATTAAGTAGACTATTTATTGAAAGCTTACTGTAGCAAGGAAGTCGGCTGCTGTCACTTGCATTTGGCAGAAACTCAAAGGCAGGCAGGGGAAGAGGAAAGCTTTATAGTAGAAAAAAAGGAAAGGCTTCAGATATGCCCTGACTGAAAGTTACTGGCATAGCAAAGCTGTATGTGTGCTAACAAGAAATGAGGCATCCTATCTGGTTAGGGTTGCATATTTGGCTTTTTCTGTTTGGTTGTTAAGTTGCAAGCAGGAACAAAATTAGGGAAGCTGTCAGTTTATTAATCAAGTCCTGGCTATTTGGCATGCATTGTTACAGGGTTTATTGTTTGGCTTCCTGGATTGTAACTGGAGATAGCAGTCTGGCTTCCTATACATCTACAAGTTCCTGCAAATTTTGCACAGAATTAGAAAAAACAACCCTAAAATTCACCTGGAACCAAAAACAGAGCCCGAATAGACAAAGCAATCTTAAGCAAAAAGAACAAACCTGGAGGCATCACATTACCTGATTTCAAATTATAATACAATGCCATAGTAATCAAAACAGTATGGTATTGGTATAAAAGTAGAGACACAGACCAATGGAAGAGAATAGAGAACCCAGAAATAAAACCATGCAGGTATGACCAACTGATTTTTGAAAAAACAGACAAACATGCACTGAGGAAAGGATACCTTATTAAATATATGGTGCTGGGAAAATTGGAGCACCTCATGCAGAAGAATGAAACAGGACCCCTATCTCTCACCATACACAAAAAATTGATTGAAGATGGATAAAAGATGTAAATGTCAGGCATGAAACCATAAAAATTCCAGAAGAAAACATAAGTAAAACTCTTCTAGACATTGTTCTAGACAAAGAATTTATGACTAAGTCCCCAAAGGCAAATATAGCAACAATTAAAATAAATAAATGGGATTTGATTGAACTAAAAAGCTCCTACATAGCAACGGAAATTACCAACAGAGTGAATAGACAACCTATAGAATGGGAAAAATTATTCACAAACTGTACCTCTGCCAAAGGACTAATATCCAGAATCTATAAAGAACTCAAATGATTCAGCAAGAAAAAAACAACCCCATCAAAAAGTGGGCAAAAGACATGAACAAAACTTTTTCAAAAGAAGTTAGACAAATGGCTAATCAACATCTGAAAAATGCTCAATATCAATAATTATCAGGGGAATGCCAATTAAAACTACAATGAGATACCACCTTACCCTTATCAGAATGGCCATTACTAAAAAGTCAGAGAACAATAGTTGCTAGCATGCATGCAAAGAGAAAGGAATGCCTATACACTGTTGGTGGGACTGCAAATTAGTACAACCTCTATGGAAAACACCATGGAGGTTCCTCAAATAAATAAATGTAGACCTATCATTTAATCCAGCAATCCCACTACTGGGAATCTACTCAAAGGAAAAAAAAAACAAAACATTTTATCAAAAAGAAACCTGCACTCAAATGTGTATTGCAGAACAATTCACAATTGCATAGAGTGAAATCAACCTAAGTGCCCATCAACTCATGAGTGGATAAAGAAAGTGTGGTATATACATATTCCATAGAGTATTACTTAGCCATAAAAAGGAATGACATAGTGTCATTTGCAGCAACTCGGATGGAACTGGAGACCACTATCCTAAGTGAGGTATCTCAGGAATGGAAAAAGCCAATACCATATGTTCTCACTAATAAGTGGGAGCTAAACAATGGGTACACATGGGCACAAAGAGATATAATGGGCATTGGAAACCAAAAAGGGGAGAGAGTGGGAGGGGACTTAGGGATAAAAATTTACTTATTGGGTACAACAAACATTATTTTGGTGACAGCCACAACAAAAGCTCTGACTTACGCATTATACAAGGTATCCATGTAACAAAAACATTTTTATCCTCTCAATATTTTGAAATTAAATAAATATTTTGAAATTAAAAAAAGAAGCAGTGAAAAGTCAACATCCTTGTCTTGTGTTCCAGTTCTTAGGAGGAATGCTTTCAACTTTTCCCCATTCAGTATGATGTTGGCTGTGGGTTTGTTGTATATGACTTTTATTATTTTGAGGTATGTTCCCTCTATGCCTGTTTTGTTGAGAATTTTTATCATAAAGGGATGCTGGATTTTGTTGAATGCTTTTTCTGCATCTATTGAGATGATCATAAGGCTTTTGTTTTTAATTCTGTTTATGTGGTGAATCACATTTATTGACCTGCCTATGTTGGACCGTACTTGCATCCCTGGAATGAAACCACACGATTGTGGTGAATTATCTTTTTGATGCGCTTTTGGATTCAGTTTGCTAGTATTTTGCTGAGAATTTTTGCATCTATGTCCATCATTCATGTTTATATTGGTCTGTAGTTTTCTTTTTTTGTTGTGTCCTTTCCTGGCTTTGGTATCAGGGTGATACTGGCTTCACAGAGTGAATTAGGGAGGAATTCCTCCCTCTCAATCTTATAAAACAGTTTCAGTAGAATAGGTACCAGTTCTTTGTAAGTCTGGTGGAATTAGATTGTGAATCCATCTGGTCCTGGGCTTTTTATTGGTTGTTGGGAGATTTTTTATTACTTATTCAATCTTGCTACTCATTATTGGTCTTCAATTTCTTCCTAATTCAAGCTTGGGAGGTTTGTGTTTTCAAGAATTTATCCATTTCCCCTATATTTTCTAACTTATGTGCATAAAGGTGTTCATAGTAGTCATGGATGATCTTTTGTATTCTGCTGTAATGTCTCCTTTTCATTTCTGATTAAGCTTATTTGAATCCTCTCTCTTTTCTTGGTTAGTCTATAATAGCTAGTGGTCTATCAATTTTATTTATCTTTTCAAAGAACCAACTTTTTGTGTCATTGATCCTTTGTATTTTTGTTTAATTTCATTTAGCTGTGCTCTGATCTTTGTTATTTCTTGTGCTCTGCTAACTTTGGCCTTGGTTTGTTTTTCTTTTTCTAGTTCCTTGAGATGTGACATTAGGTTGTTAATTTGTCATCTGTCTTTTTGATATAGGCGTTTAGTGCTAAGAACTTCCCTCTTAGCACTGTTTTTTCTATATCCCAGAGATTTTGATAGCTTTTGTCATCATTGTCATTCAATTCAAAATATTTTTTGAGTTTTATCTTGCTTTTGTCATTGACCCAAAGATCACTCAGTGGCGAGTGGTTTAATTTCCACATCTTTGTATGGTTTTGTGAGTTCCTGTTGGAATTGATTTCTAGTTTTATTCTACTGTGGTCTGAGAAGATACACGATATATTGATTTGTTTTTTTAATTTTCAGAAACTTGTTTTGTGGTCTAACATACAGTCTATCTTGGAAAATGTTTCATCTGCTGAGAAGAATGTATATTCTGCAGTTTTGGGGTAGAACATTCTCTAAATGTCTGTTAGGCCCATTTGTTCTAGTGTCTCATTCAAGTCCAGTGTTTCTTTGTTGATTTTCTGCCTTGATTATCTGTTTAGTTCTGTTAGTGGAGTGTTGAAGTCCCCTGCTATCATTATGTTGCTATTTGTTTCTTTTCTCAGGTCTAATAGTATTTGTTTTATGAATCTAGGTGCTCCAGTATTTTATATATATATATATATTTATATATATTATATATTTTTATATATTTATATATATTTATATATATATTATATATATATTTATATATATATTTAGGATTGCTATATCTTCTTGTTGAATCAATCCCTTTGTCATTATATAATGACCATCTTTGTCTTTTTGTAGTGTAGTTGATTTAAAGTCTGTTTTGTCTGATATAAGAATAGCTATTCCTGCTTGTTTTGGTTTCCACGTCCATGGAATTTTTTTCACCGTGTTACCTTGAACCTATGAGAATCTTTACAAGTTAAGTGGGTTTCTTGGAGACAGCAAACATTTGGGCTGTGTTTTTGTATTCATTCCACCAATCTATATTCTTTAGGTGGGGTATTTAGAATGTTTACATTCAATGTTAATATTAATAAGTGAGACACAGTTCCAGTTACCGTATTGATTGTTACCAGTTGCTTTGTATTCACCCATGTGTTACTACTGTTTTATAACAGCTGTGAGTTTTTACTTTTGAGTGCTTTTATACTGGTGAGTATTGATCATTCTTCTAGATGTTTAGAGCACTTTTGAGCATTTTTGTAGGGCAGATCTAGTGGTGAAAAATTGCCTTAGTATTTTCTTGTCTGGAAAAGACTTTATTTCTCTTCATTTATGACAATTTTGCAGGATACAAAATTCTTGGCTGACAGTTCTTCTGTTTAAGAAGACTAAAGACTAATTCATTCTGGCTTGTAAGGTTTCTGCAGAGAAGTGTGCTGTTAGTCTTATGGATTTTCCTTTGTAAGTTACTCGATGTTTTTACCTCACAGATTATAGGAGTTTCTCCTTTATGTTCAACTTGGCCAGTCTTATGACTTTATGCTTTGGTGATGTACTATTTGCATTGAATCTCCCAGGTGTTCATGAATCTTCTTATATCGGGATGTCTAAATCTCTAGCAAGACCAGGACAGTTTTCCTCATTTATTCCCTCAAATAGGTTTTCTAGGCTTTTTGATTTTCTTTTTCTAAGGGATACCTATGATTCTTATGTTTGGGCACCTTATATAATCCCATATGTCTCAGAGACTTTGTTCTTCATTTTTTAACTGACAAGGTTATTTCAAGGGACTTGTCTTGAAGCTCTGACATTTTTCTGCTTGATTTATTCTATTCTTAAAACTTTCCACTGTGTTTCATATTTTCCTAAGTGAATTTTTTATCTCCAGAAGTTGTTTGTTTTCTTAAAATATTAATATATGTATCTCTTTAGTGAATTTTTCATTTTCTGAATTATTTTTTTGGTTTGAGTTGGTTTTCCATTTTCTCTTGGGTCTCATTGAGTTTCCTTACAATCCATATTTGGAATTCTTTATCTGTCACTTAAGTATTTTCATTTTGATTGGGATTCATTGCTAGAGAGCTAGTGTGATCCTTTGTTGGGGGGTTGTTTTACTATGTTTTGTCATACTTCTGAGTTTTTATGTTGATTCCTTCTCATGTGGAGCAGCTGTCACTCCTAGTTTTTGAATTTTATTTAGATTTGGCTTGGTTTTTTTCTCTGTCTTAAGTGTGTAACTGTAGTGTATGTTGGGTAGGACTTCTGGCTTTGCTTGTGGGTACTTTCATGGGGGTGCTTAGGATCTGAATGAATACCTTGGTTATAGATAGCCTTAGTGTGGTGGTTTTTTCAATTGCTAGTTATTTCTAGGCTATAGAAGTGTTGTGCTACATGCGTGAGAAGATTCCCTGCCTCTTGTTGAGAAGGGAAGATGGAGGTCTCTGAAATCCTATCTCTTTCCACAATCCTGTGGACTTCCAGCAGCATGAATTATATTGGGATGTCCAGTTTAATCTCCAGGTCGGCAGTTAGTGCTTGAGGGTAAGAGTCAGCAAAGCCCTGTACTTTGAATGAGTAAATACTGTAATGGACTGTACAAGTTGACCTTCCTGCTGGTAGGTGGTGCTTGCAGGAAAGAGCCAGCTGCAGTGATGTTTCTGGGGACCTGTGTCCAGCTCTAATCAATCAGGAGAAGTACTCAGATGTCCCAGGCACTGGGTGGGGCCCTGAAACTGTCAAAGGACCCCTTCTTGTGGTCCATCACCATAGAGGCAGATGGGAATATGAGACTGGGCAGGGCTGGGTCAGTTGAGCCCATGTTCAGGCTCCACAAAGGTGGCAAAAGTGCTGTCTCAGGAGGGGTTGGGGGTTGGCTCCCTGATTGCTGGGGAAAGCCACAAGAGAGGGGCTGAGGGAACCCCACCATGCCAAAAAATCTGCTCATGGGGGAGGGGCAATTTGGAATTTATAGTCCAGCAGGTGGGAGTGGGTTTCATTCAGTCTTCTCCCACTTCCCTTCCCCAGTGGCTCTTCTTCTGACACCTGTGCACAGGCAGCAGCCCAAACCAGCAGAGCTCACCAGCAGTGCTGCTGCAGGATGGGAACTTCCCTGCCCAGGAACTGAAGGTATGAGGGGAGGGGTGCTTCATGAGTACACTGTGGCACAGACTCACACCACACTCTCCTTTTGGTCCTGTCTACATAGGCTCCCTCACCTTTCAAGATTGGTTCACAAATCTCTACTCTGGGCCCCTGAATGTTGCAATCAAGTCCTGGATGTACAGACTCAAGCCATAGACCTGTCCTCTGGCCTCCCATAGTTCAAGCCCAGTCCCTGACAGAGAGGTGTGTGGGTCCTGAGTTGACCATGGAGGTTTCAAGCAGGTCAAATGTCACTTTGCTGTAGTTCAGCCACAGGGTGGGTGGGGTATGTCCTTCTCTGCTGGAATAGCCAGGTGGGTACCAGGGAGGGCCAGTGGGTAGAGAGCCCATGGTCTGAGCATCCCTCAGTCTGTTGAAGGTTTTTAAGGTTAGAGGTATAAGCCCCACTCTCTGTGGAAGCCTGAGTGTGTTGGGTGTGCCAATAATGGGAAGCAGCTGCTCTGGAGAGCCCTGGCTCAATTGTCCAGTGGGGCACCCAGGCTGACCCTGTGCAGGAGTTGCCACAGCTGCATTAGTAGCTATGGGTGGGTGGGAGTGGTGAGGAGGAGAAGAGCCCAAACAGAGGAAAGCTGGCACTCTGGTCCCCTTTCTCCCGAGGGCAACCCCCCAGTGTAGTGCACTCTCCTCTCCCCTGAAGGCAGCCTGCCCTGAATGGTCAAGCTCTGGAATCCCAGACCCACTGGCCCCCTGTGGCTACTATAGTCCAAGTACGTGTTGGGGAATGTTTGTGTAGGGTTCAGTGACAAGCTAACTGAAGGGCTGAACCCCCCTAGGCAGGACAAAAGCACTCAGTGTGTGGAAAATCAACATGGTGCCTGCCGCCTCAGCTTGGGTCTGTGGGGAGGGGAAGGGACCATGGGGGTGCTGGCAGCCCAATACTTTGTTCTTAAGAAGGTTTCAGTTCACTGATGGCAGTAGTGCTTGGGCTTGTGAGGGCAGAGGGGCTTACAGTTCAGGTGCTAACAGACTTCCAGAGGTATGAAAGGAGGAAAAATACCCTCCCCCGCTTTCTATAGGGCTCCAAATTCATCAGAAGTCCATCTCTGCTGAAATCTTTTTCCTTCTTGTGCTCTCCACCACTTCTTTCTGTGGGATCTCTGGTAGGTTCTGGCACTCTTCCCTCAGAACTATATTTGGGCTATGCTTTTTTCACCTGAAACTTTTTCTTCCTGAGACAATCTGGTGACTGATGTCTCTAGTCAGCCATCTTGCCTCCATCCCCACAAGATATTTTAATGCTTATGTTCTTTTAAAAGAAACTTCTAAACCTTTCCCCAAAGTATTTATGTGGTTTTCACTCTCACAAACTATGCGTAAAGAGTTTAACTGGTTTCATACTACTACCAACATTTAGTGGTGTTGGTCTTTTAATTTTAGCCATTCTGGCGGGCTTATAGTGGTATAACTTGTTTTGGTTTTCCTTGATGAATAATGATGTTGAACACTTTTTCATGTGCTTATTGTTAATTTATATATCTGTTCAAAACCTTTCCCCATCAAAAAAAAATATAGAGTTGTTTGTCTTTTTGAGTTGTCTTTACATATTAAATCTAAATCCTGGATACAGATCTTTTGTCAGATATATTTATTAGAAATTTTTTTTCCAGTTTGTGGCTTGTCTTTTCATTTTTTAAGTCTTTTGAAGAGCAGAAATTTTAAAATTTTGATTGAAGCCAATTTATTAACTTTTATTCCATAACATTTAATTTTTTTTTTTTTTTGAGATTAGCTTATAGTTTTCACAGTGGGAGCCAGTTCAAAGGCAGTTATATAAAATGTTTATTCTAACCTCTGACCTCTCCAGTGTTAGGCAATGCAGTGAATGCTTTTGCTTCCAGGTAAGATGATGTAATTCACAGCAGTCCAGGACTCAGAGTGCAACAATTAGAAAAAGCTAAGTAAGTTACCAAAGTCATATGTGTCCGGGGCCATGAGACCCAACGGGAACTCATCTAAGATGGCCGCTTAAGCCCACGCTAAGCCTGTAAGTTTCCATTTCCTCAATGTGACGTGGCCCTCTGATCAGCCCGCGCGCGGGAGTTGCCCTAGCAACTCCCGCCTTGGAAAGCACCGCCTCTCCACTTCCTCTTTCTGCCTTATTTAAGCCTCCGCTCTGCCACCAATAAACGAGACTTGATCAGACCTTTTGTTTTGTCTCCATTTCTTGTGTCTCCTGTCCCTCCCAATTCCCACTCCCCCTTCCAGGGTCCGCGCTGACCGTCCCAGGGCCCGGGACAATATGTTTAAAGATATTAGAGAGATATAGAAGTAACAAATATAAATTAGAATTCTAGGGTGAGGGGACTTTCAGAGGTGAGCTGATAATCACCAGCCATTTATTCTCTTGTGATATCTGCTGATTTGGGCTGCACACAGGATGAAGATTGATCCAAACAGAGTGGCTCTACTAGAGGAAAGACCGACCTTGACTTTTTGTGGGTGCTTGATCCTGGCTAATAGATTGGAAATTTGAGGAGGTCCAAATGCAGCTTGCTTCCCCCCACAAGATAGTGAGTTCTGGGGTATATGTGGAAGGCAGGATGACAAAAGGCTCTTAAAGTTACAGTGAAATTTCTAGTAATTTTGAAGTGATAACAAGACAAATTGGAGAAAGGGGTCTTCTCTTAAATACACAACCACTTTCCCTTTCAAAATATTTCCCAAACTTTGAATCTTTGGAAATGATATGCTAAAAAAGCTAAGCTCAAAACCCCCAAAGAATAGCTTTGAATCTTCTGTCATTCTTTAGGTATAAAATATCAGGTTCACAAATAAGCATAGAAGAGCCATGGCCTAGGAACAGGGATGAAGTGCTCCTAGTGCAATCTGGCCCTGAGTTAACTCGATCTCTTCAGTCTTGGGTTGAGGTAACAGGCTCCTTCCACTTTCTTCCAAACAGAGGAAAGGGGAACTCTCTCCAGAAGAAAATACCACTTGTAACCTCTAGGGTTCTTTTATATGCAATGTCTGGCACACATTTGGGAAGTACTGGACATACTTTGGAATAAAAACACAATAGAAGTAGATTCACAAATTGCCAGATATTAGGGTTAGCAAATAGTGATTTTAAAATACCTCATATATAGAGAAGATAGATAAACAGATGAAAAGACTGAGAATTTCAATAGAAAAAATTGAATCTAAAAATCAGATATCTTAGAAATTAAACATAAGTTAAATAGGTTTAACAACAAACTGGAAACTGCGAGAGATAAGAATAGTGAACACTGAAGATGAGTCAATAAAAATTATCCAAACTGAACTATAGAAAAAAAAGTAGATAAATAAACACAGGATTTTCATTCCTGGGCACAAACAGATATAAAAGACGTTGGTAAACCAAGAAAGGGAGAGAGTGGAAGGAGAGGTGTTGGATAAAAACTTACCTATTGGGTACAATGAACACTGTTCTGGTGATGGACTCACCAAAAGCCCTGACTTACGCATTACATAAGGTATCTATGTAACAAAAACATTTGTACTCCCTTAATATTTTGAAATAAGAAAATGAACAAAGGGGACATGAAGGACACAGCCAAAAGTCCAAACATACATTTCTTTTGAGTATTAAAGAGAGAGAAGAGAACAGCTCAGAAACAACAGCTGAAGAGATAATGACAAAGAATTTTTCAAAACTGGTGAAGGACCTCAACTCACAGAGTCCATATGCTTAATGATTCCTAAATAGAATAAATAAAGACAGCCACTCTGGGACCTATTATCAAATTGTTAAAAAACCAAAATAAAAGAGAAAAATTTAAAAACCTCGGTAAAACAAAAAGATGAAGTACTTTTAAAGGAGAACTAATAAGACTAAGAGCTGACTTTTCAACAGAAACTGTGGAATCATTAAGAAATAGGGAGGAGAAATCAAGAAAACCCCATGGATCAGCCGTATTTTCAGTTTGGCAATATTTCTTAAGTTGAAGATGTTCATACCTATCTACTGAGCAATTCCATCTCCCCTCTTATCACAAGCACCTGTGAGAGCAAAATATTGGAATATGTCCATAAATATCAGAATGAATAAATAGTATAAACAGATTGTGATATCATTCAACATCAAGAACCCTAAGCAAATTGCACAAATAGAAGTATAATATACCCTATACATAGACAATGGAACAGAGCAGAGAACCCAGAAATTAACCCACATCCACAACCAACTGATTTTTGACAAAGTTGCCAAGCACACTCATTGGGGAAAGGACAGTCTCTTCAATAAATGGTGCTGGGAAAACTGGATATCCATATGCAGAAGAATGAAACTAGACTCCCACCTCTCACCCTATACAAAAATCAACTCAAAATGGATCAAAGACCTAGTTGTAAGACCTATAACTATAAAACTGTTAGAAGAAAACAGGGGAAATGCTTCAGGATGTTGGTCTGGGACATTTTATGAATAAGACCTCAAAAGCACAGGCAATAAAAGCAAAAATTAAAAAATGGAATATCAAAATAAATTTCTACTTAGCAAAGGAAGCAATCAACAGAGTAAAAAGACTACCTACAGAATGGGAAAAAATATTTGCCAACTACATATCCGACTAATATGCAGAATATACAGGGAACACAAATATCTCAACAGCAAAAAACAAACTGATTAAAAAATGGACAAGTGATCTGAACAGACATATCTCAAAAGATGACATATGAATGACCAAAAAATATATGAAAAATGATTAACACTAATCATAAGGGAAAAGCAAAACAAAACCACAATGAGGTATCATCTCACACCAGTTAGGATGGCAATTATCAAAAATATAAAAAATAACAAATGCTGGTGAGGACGCGGAGAAAAGAGAACTCTTCTACACCATTGGTGGGAATGTAGTAAACTAGTACAGCCATACAGAGAACAGTATGGAAAGCTTCCTTGAAAAGCTACAAACAGAACTACTATATGATTCTGCAATACGACTATTGGGAATTTATCTAAAGGAAAGGAAATCATTATATCAAATAGACATCTGTACCCCCATGTTTATTGTAGCACTATTCCCAATCGCCAAGATATGGAATCAACCTAGGTGTCCAAAAATAGACAAATGGATAAGAAAATGTGGTATGTATACATAATGGACTACTATTCAGCCATCAAAAAGAATGAAATCCTGTCATTTGTGGCAACATGGATGGAACTGGAGGACATTATGTTAAGTGAAATAAACCAGGAACAAAAGATAAATACTATACGTTCTCATTCATATGTGGGAGCTAAAAAAAAGTTGATGTCATAGAAGTAGAAAGTAAGACAGAGGACGCTAGAGGCTGGAAGGGTGGGGGAAAGGGAGGGATAAAAAGAGACTTGTTAAAGGATAGAAAATTGCAGCTAAATAGGAGGAATAAGTTCTAGTGTTCTATATTACTTTAAGATTACTACAGTTAATAATATATAGTTTCAAACAGGAGGATACTGAACATTCCCAAAGAAATTATAAATGTTTGAGATGATTGATATAATTACCCTGATCTGATCACTATACATTATTTGTATCGAAACACCACTATGTACCCCATGAATATGTACAATTATCATTTGTCAATTAAAAAAAATAAAATAAAATTAGGTTGAAAGGTCAAAAAATAAATCTGAATAGTTTATAATGTTTATGAATCAATAAAATACTTAATACAATTATAAAAAAATACATGGATTAGAGAGGAATTCATAGGAGGCACTCAATTATATCTTGGCTTATTCTTTAATGAAGAAATAAAATAACTTGACAATGTTCATTGGCAGATACACTGGCATTCTTTATAATTTTATTTATCCTTACTGATATGTTTGAAATATCTCACAATATCATTTAAGAATAATCAAGAACACTTAGTACTTGGAGGAAGTTCAACATTCAGTGTTTTTAGGATTTTTAAAAAATAATTCTATGGTGGAAAGGAATGATATGATGTAGGACATTTCTAGTTATTGTCAATGCCATTCTAAGCTCAGAGAAGTGCCTGTTAAGTGAAGTTATCCACACAGCTGGATTTGGCTGCAAAAATGGGAAATAGTATTTCTGTTTCCACTTGATTCAGAAAGTCAGCAGAACATGTAAAATACTCAGCTGACAAGAAAAAAATAAAACACCCAAAAGTGGCCCCTTAAATACTTAGGGTTTTATTTATTTATTTACATTACTCCTGATTTGAGTTGCTTTATCCTTTCGGTCTTTGTTCTGAAAGGAAATCACTTCTCCTAATACCCCAGTGACATTTCTGCAAAGCTTATCAGCCAATGCCCTCTTTATTCAGAAAGTTTTAGGTATTACAAGAAAAGAAGGCTATTTGCTGGGTGTCATAAAACCTATTCTCAAATGTGCTGTTTCCAGATGCCTTCATGGGTTTGTTCAGCCTGGTGGACGACACCCCCTAACATCTGTAGACTGCAATGATTACTTGAAGTTATGGTCAAAGCCAAACCCCACATTAAAAAAAACGAGTAACTTGTATTCATGAAAGTGTTTTTTACTTCTTGCACAAATGGCCAACAAGCTGTTATGTTAAAGGGTGATGTGCTTAAACTTATCAAGGAGAAAAGGTTATTTAAAAGAAAAAAATCCACCAGCTGGGAAATAAAAAGTTTGTAAGTGTGAGGGGGCAGCAAGAATTGAAATACTGTATAAATCAAGTAGCTTTTGAATTAAAATTCCATGCTAATGACTTCTACAATGCCCTTTTTATTAATAAGGCTTCCAAAATTCAAATTATTAGTTCTCGAAGTTTAAAGTGAAAAGGTAGCTGAAGTACCTATTTAAAATGGGTCAGAGAGAAGTTCTATCAGTCATTTTTGTAATTATTCAGTGATTGAGATAAGATAAAGACTTTAATGATTTAAACAAGAAAACCGAATCAGATTATGCTATACTGATCATTTCTCAGCAAAACCTGACTAGAGACATTTACAACTTCTTTCCTCATCTTTTTCTCTACCTGGGAAGAAAAATCCTATAGTAAAAATTTATGGGTGAAGACATAAAGCCACAACATAAGCAGATGGTGTGGTAGTTTGACCTTACCTTTCACTTTAAATCAAGTTTATATCACTTGAATTCCAAAAAATAGTAAATTGCATTTTTAAAAAATTATGCTCTTTACATTGTCACACACACCTCTGAATACTGTCATTTTCTTGTGACACAATGATAAGTATGTCCTATTTCCTTCTTAACTTTAGATTGAAATAGATGGCATTTTTTGTTGTAATGTAAAAGTCAATAAAAAATCTTACCTGAAGTCCTTTGGAGAGACACTCTCTACTTCACTCGGCAAGCTAAGCTCTTCTTCCTACTAACAAATAACAAGTTGGACTATAAACATGGGCAAAGCAACCACAGGACTTATCAAACCAAAGGTAGATTACACCAAAAGCAACAATGAGCCCTTTAAATGGTACTTTTAATTGATGATACCACCTGGGGCAAAGATGGGGGGAAATGACCTCTCTAAATCACTGCTAATGGATACAAAATTATCAATAAAAAATTTGGCACAGGCACGTAAAAGGAATCTGTATAAATGAAGGGTCTTGAAGGTTAACTTCATTAACCTCATAGTATAGCCACTTCTGATCAAAAGCCTTAAAATGTGAATACCCAAATTCTCAATGATATTCAGAATAACTGTTTTTTAAATATACAAAGCTATAGATTCAAAGACCACTTTCACAACACTGATTATGATATGAATGATGTGGGGTGATTTGAATATCAATGGATAGAAAATGAATTAACGAAATTATTTCACAGCCACTTAATAGATTATGTAGTTATAAAAAATAATAACACATATCTATATTTTAATGAGGTCCATGATAAAATATTAACTGTGATATAAAACATAAAGTATAAGCGAAATAGGATTCAATTTTTATAAATATTTACCCTTTGTACAAAATGATGGGAAAATGGATTTTAACTTAATAGTTCAGTGGAGAAACAGTCTAAGTAACTAGAACAAAATCTGTGTAGAATTAGATATCCGCATGGGATAAAGTGAATCTTGACCAGCGTTTCACACTAAAGTGCGTGCGCGCGCGCACACACACACACACACACACACTCAATTCTAGCTTAATTGTGGATCTAAATGTAAAAGATAAAACTTTTAGAAAAATAAAACTATCTTTTCTACTATGGTAGGTAAAGATTTCTTAAACATAATGTAAAAAGTGCTGTTATAGAAAAGGTAATTTGGATTACATTTAAAGAACTTCTATTTATCAAAAAATACCATTGAAAGGATAAAAAAGTGGACAAAGATATTTACAGTAAATAAGGGAAGGATGTAGGAACCAGAACATAGAAGAACCTCAATAAATCACTAAGGAAAAATGGGCAAAAGACTTGAACTGGTAGTTGACAAAAAAGTGTTACCTGAAAGATTAATAAACGTAAGGCATTTTGCCCAGGGGCCCAGTAGCCCCTGCATATTCACATATCTGGAGCCCTGACATCATCTTGCCACACCCATGCAAAAGGCTGTAGGGCCACAATCCCAGATGGACCCAGCAGTGCAGCCATAAACCCAGCAGCAGTGCCCATGTAGCACATGGCACCCAGAGAATGGGCAGTCCAGCACAGCAGAGGGATAACCCCAAACAGAGAGGGAGCCAATGTGTATGCTCCCCTGAGTTGACAGCCTGGGGCTTGTCTCTCATGGAAACTCCACATACTCCAGATGCAGAACTACCGAGCACCCACATGCCACCCACAAGGTTGGCCTGGAAACTGCCAAAAGTGATCCTGCCCACTCCAGTGGCAGAGCTGCCAAGTGCCTGTGTGCCTTCTTCCAGGGTCCCAAGGACCAACTTGCCTGGGACCACTGTTGAAGGCAACTGCACCCACTCTAGTAGCAGAGCTTCTGCATTCCTCCTCCCCAAGAGGGGGCCTGAAGATCAGCTTGTCCAGAGCCTGCCACTGCTGGAAACTATACTACTGTGTCCAGCCATAACCAAAGTCAAAGCACACTACTCAACTAACACTATAGGACACATCTATAAGAAAAAAATCTTTTGCTATGAAGGCTAGTCTGTAAAAGACAATTCCAACACATGAGCAGATATCAACGTAGGGACACAAAAAACATGACACCTCCAAAAGAACACAATAATTCTCTAGGAAGAGACCCCGAAGAAAAAGAAACCTATGAAGTACCTGAAAAGGAATACAAAATAATGATCTTAAAGAAATTCAGTGAGATACAGATAGACAATTCAATGAAATCAGGGAAAGAATTCATGATCTGAATGAGAAATTCAACAAACAATGGATATTATGAAAGAGAACCAAACAGAAACTTTGGAGCTGAAAAATTCAATGAATGAAATAAAAATACAATTGAGAATATCAACAATAGACTAGATCAAGCAGAAGGGAGAATTTCTAAACTTGAAGACAGGTCTTTTGAAATAACCCAGTCAGACCAAAAAAAAAAAAAAAAATCAAAGAAAAAAAAATAAAAAAGAATGGAGAAAGTCTATACAACTGATGGAACAGTAAGTAGACAAATGTTCACAATATGGGAATTCCAGAAGTAGAAACGATGGAAAAAGGCATAGAAAACCTATTTAATAAAATAATTAGTTGAAAACTTTCCAAGTCTTGGGAGAGATATAAGCATCCAGGTCCAGCAAGCTCAAAAATCCCCAAATAGATTTAACCCAAAAAAGTCCTCTCCAAGACACATTATAATCAAACTGTCAAAAGTGAAAGACAAAGAAAGAATTTTAAAAATAGCAAGAGAAAAGCAAGTCATATCATAAGGGAATCCTCATTAGACTAACAGCAGATTTTTCAGCAGAAACTTTATAGGCAAGTAGAGAATGGGATGACGCATTCAAAGTAATGAGGGAAAAAATCCTCCTTGCTAAGAATACTGTACCCAGCAAATCTATTCTTCAGAAATGAAGGATAAAAAAAGTATTTTCCATACAAGTGGAAAATGGGGAAATTCATCACACTAGACTGGTTGTACAAGAAATGTTTAAGGGAGTACTATATCTGGAAGAAAACTGACAATAACTACCATCATGAAAACATGTACAAGAATGAAACTTGTTGGTAAAGCAGATATACAAATGAAAAAGAGATAGGAATTAAACCTTATCACTACAGAAAACAACTATAAAAAACAACAAGAGAGGAAGAAAGGACCAAAGCATATATAAAACAACCAGAAAATAACAAAATGACAGGGATAAGTTCACACTTATCAATAACAACCTTGAATGTAAAAGGTTTATATTCTCCTATTAAAAGATATAGACTAGCTGAATGGATTAAAAAGAGAAAAACAAGATCCAACTACATACTGCCTACAAGAAACCCCCTTCATCTGAAAAGAAACACAGGCTGAACATAAAGGGATGAAAAAAAGAATATTCCAAATACAAACCAAAAAACAAGCATTAGAAGCTATTCTTATAGCAGATAAATATAGACTTTAAGTAAAAAATATAAAAAACATTTTTATTTTGTATATCCTATATATAAATATATAAAATATAAAGAAAGACAACAAAGGTCATTACATAATGATAAAGGGGTCAATTCAGCAAGAAGATATAATAATTATAAATATGTATGTACCCCAAAGAACAAAAAGTTGTTGTTTTGGAACAAAATCAACCAACCATTATAAAAGGAGAGAGAAGAGCCAAATAGAATCAGAAATGGAAAAGGAGACATTACAACTGATACCACAGAAATATAAAGAATCATTAGAGACTTATGAACAATTATTCACCTACAAATTAGAAAACCTAGTGGAAATGGATAAATTCCTGGACACATATAATCTATCAAGATTCAACCAGGAAGAATTAGAAAATCTGAACAGACCAAAACAAGTAATGAGATTGAATCAGTAATAAAAAGTTTCCCAACCAAGAAAAGCCCAGGACTGGATGGTTTCACTGCTGAATTCTACCAAAATTTTAAAGAATGAATACTAATTATCCTCAAATTATTCCAAAAAAATTGAAGAGAAGGAATTTTTCTAACTTGTTCTATGATACCAAAACCAGACAGAGACACAACAGAAAAAGGAAACTCCAGCCTAATATTCCTCATGAAGATGGATGCAAAAATCCTCAACAAAATACTAGCAAACCAACTTCAACAGCACAACAAAAAGATTATATACCGTAATCAAGTGGGATTTATTCCAGGAATGCAAGGATGATACAACAATATACATAGATCAATAAATGTATATTGATCTATGAATGAAGAACATCAATAGAATAAAAGCCAAAAATCATGTGATTATCTCAATATACATAAAAAAAGCATTTAATAAAATTCAACATCCCTTTACGATGCAAACCTCAACAAATTAAGTATAAAAGGAATGTATTCAACACACAAAAAAGTGATATACAACAAACCCACAGCTATCATTATACTGAATGGGGAAAAGTTGAAAGCTTTTTCTCTAAAAACTCTGGAACAAGACAAGAATGTCCAGTTTCACTACTTTTATTTAACATAGGACGAGAAGTCCTAGCCAGAGCAATTAGGCAAGAGAAAACAAAGGGCACTCAAATTGGAGACGAGGAAGTCGAATTGTCCCCGTTTGTAGATAACATGATCTTATATGTAGAAAAATCTAAAGACTTTACCAAAAACTCTTAAAACTGATAAAGAAATCGAGTAAAGTTGTAGGATACAAAATCAACATATAAAAATCAGTAGCATTTCTATACACTAAAACCAAACTAGTTGCAAAAGAAATGCAGGAACCCTCTTCAAAAAATGATGCTGGGAAAACTGGATATCCATGTGCAGTCGAATGAAACCACACTCTTATTTCTTGCCATATACAAAAAATTAACTCAAAATGAATTGAAAACTTAAATGTAAGATCTAAACTATAAAACTACTAGGAGAAAACACAGGGGAAATGCTTTAGGATATTGGGTTGGGTAAATATTTTAAGGCTAACATTTCAAAAGTACAGGCAACAAAAGCAAAAATAGACAAATGGGGTCATATCAAACTAAAAATCTTCTGCACAGCAAAGGAAATAATCAACAGAGGGAAGAGACTACCTTCAGTATGGGAAAAAAATATTTGCAAACTATTCATCTGACAAGGGATTAATATCCAGAATATACAAGGAACTCAAACAACTCAACAGCAAAAAAACAAATAATTCTATTAAAAATAAGTGAAGCATCTGAACAGACATTTCTCAAAATAAGCCATACAAATGGCTAACAAGTATATGAAAAATGCTCAACATCACTAATCACCAGGGAAATGGCAAATCTACACCACAATTAGATATCATCTCACCCCGGTTAGAAGGGCTATTATCAAAAAGACAAAATATCAGCAAGTGGTGGTGAGGGAACTCACATAATGTTGGTCATAATGTATAGTAGTACAGCCATTATGGAAAATAGTACAGAAGTTCCTTAAAAAACTGAAAATAAAACTACCATATGATTTAGCAATTCAACTACTAGGTATTTATCCAATGGAAAGGAAATCAATACATAGAAGAGATATGTTTACCCCTATGTTTATTCCAGCACTATTCACAAAAGCCAAGATATGGAATCAACCTAGGTGTCCAAAAACAGAAGAATGGATAAGAAAATGTGGTATATGTACACAATGGACTACTATTCAGCCATCAAAAAGAATGAAATCCTGTCATTTGTGGCAACATGGATGGAACTGGAGGACATTATGTTAAATGAAATAAGCCAGGAACAAAAGATAAATACCATAGTTCTCATTCATATGTGGGAGCTAAAAAGAGTTGATGTCATAGAAGTAGAAAGTAGGACAGAGGACACTAGAAGCTGGAAGGGTAGAGGAAAGGGAGGGATAAAAAGAGACTTGTTAAAGGATAGAAAATTACAGCTAAATAGGAGGAATAAGTTCTGGTGTTCTATAGCAATGTGGGGTGACTATAGTTAATAAATTATTGTGTTGTATATTTTCAAATAGTGAGAAGAGAGGATTTGGAATTTTCCCAACACAAAGAAGTGATAAATGTTTGATGTGAAGGATATGCTAATTACCCTGATTTGATCATTTTACAATGTATACATGTATGAGAATACACTTTGTACCCAATAAATTTGTATAATTATTAGGGTTAGTTAGAAATAAATAAACATAAAAGGTTTCCAGCTGCAATAATCATTAAGGAAGTGCCATTGAACCCTCAGAGATATTATTTCACACCACCATAAAGGCTAAATTGAAAAGATGGATAATGCCAAGTATTGGTAAGAACATGGAAATACTGGAAGTTTCATCTACTGCTGATAAAAGTACAAATAAATAAAACCACTTTGAAAACTCTTTGATAATATGAATATTTACTAGAGCAAAACACGTTTGCCCTATGACCTAGTGAGTTCATTCCTAAGTATGCAACCAAAATAAATGCCCAAGCTTTTGCATCAAAAGGCATATACTATACATAACATTACTATTCATAATAGCCCCAAACCAGAAGCAATTCAAATGTCTTCATAGTAAAATGGATGAAAAGTGTTATAGCTGTACAATGGATTTCTAGAAAGCATTGAGAACAAACAAATGTGATAACATGGGAAAATCAAACAAACATAATGTTAAGCAAAAGAAGCCAGACACAAAAGAACCGAAATTGTATGAGTCTATTGCAGAAACAGGTGAAGCAAACCTCTTGTGTTCGAAGTCTCTGGTTACCTATTAGGGGACAGTAACTCCTTGAGTAGGCTTGAGTGAGCCTTCTGGGGTGCTGGTAATGTCTTATTTCTTGGTCTGAGTGCTGATTACTCTTTAGTTAAAAAAAATTGAGCCCTGTACTTATTCTTTTTGCACTTTTCTGGTACGTATGCTATATCCTTATAAAGAGTTTGTTTTTAAAAGTATGTAAGGCATTGAAATGCTACAATGTAATACCGCTTCCGCGAACTAATGTAAGGTATTGGTAGTCCTGAAACAGTAGGTGTTATAGCTTCCATGTTAAAATAAATTAATTCGAAGATAACAAATGCAGCTCTTAAGAAAGCAGGAGAAATGTTTCTAACTATTCTAAATTCTTCCCTGTGAGTAGTTTGCCTACAATGAGATCTAAATATCTGTTCTCATTCTTGCCTTTTGTCAATTAGAAGCTCATTTGAATGCTTTTCACCTTTCCACCTTATTTTCTTTTCCACAGGTCTTTTTCTTTTCAAAGAAATATTTAAAATGACTTCAAAAACTGGGGAATATTAGAGGATAAAAAATACCAAGCAAATTGAAACAGACAAATGGACCTCACCTCATCCTCGATTTCTTATATTTCTAGGTTTCTTTATTGTTTTTAAGGGTGATGTCCTGTATCCCACAGGCAGTGCCCGAACCAGATACTATACTGAATGATCAGCTGCATTTCTTACTGGCTTGTGTCAATATAGCAGCCGGCACCAGAGCAGTCATTATAGTCCATCACATCAGGGGTCCAAGCGCGGAGGAGTCTGAGAATGTAATTACGCAGCAGATAATTCCATCCAGTGGACAGGACCAATGACATAAGAATAGAAGTACAGACAGGGATCTGTCTTGAATAATACTGTATTTCCAAAAATGACCGGTCAAATTTAGCTCTGTGGAGACATTGACGTTGCTGATGCATACACATTTCAAGACATCTTTTCCTTCCACAACATCTTCAGAGATGAGCAATCACGAAAGAGGCTGGCCATTCAAGCTAGCATAGTGTGTTTGTGTGTGTGTGTGTGGCGGGGGTTAAGCCAACTAGGAATATCTAATTGGGTTAATGGCCCATAAGGAACAAATCAGTATTTCAGGAGACTGCTGGTCTAGAAAACATTTTAAAGCAAAGACTTCCTTTTTGAAATTATGATATTAGAGGGGAAAAAAGAGATAAATCTTCAAGTAAACACAATCTCATGTCACAAGTTGTTTTTTAAGAGTCATTCTTTCCCTTAGCCAGTATGGCATGGTCCTCTGATAGACAGGATTGCAATATCGCAGGGATTTCTGGAGAGACTTCAAGGACCAGGTATAAGGCCATGCCATGAGGAGAATTATAATAGCTACTTTTGAAAGCATCTACTGTGGTCCAGGTTCCTTACATATGGATTTCATTTAATTCTCAATCATCCCTGACACTAATGACAGTAGCAGCTTTCAAAAAAAAAAATTGCTCCCCATTATTGAGTGTTTGACATGCCATGCACTACACCAAGGATGTAATTGAAAACACTCTCAAGGCGTGATATCTATTTTCCAGAGGAGAATATATTGGAATCCCATCATTAATATCTTTAATTGATGGGAATTAAACTACGGTCCTTTGGCAAAGTGAGAGAGGGAGAAAGAGAAGCTGAGGGGAGGAGGGAGGAGGGAGGAGGGAAACGATGTTCCAAATGCGGATGACTTTGCTCTAAGTTCCACATAGAGATCTTGCGTCCAGGAGTTGGTGTGAAGACGGAGATGCAGACCTGCCCTTTTTCCCCTCAGTCTGTGTCTGTTCCTCTCCCTGGGTGAGAATCACGCTGAGGTGATGACAAATCGAGTGATTAAAGACCCATTTTTCCCCCCCTACACATGGCCCCTAAAAGTGAAAAGTCTTCATTTACAACGGAAGCAGCAGAAGTCTCTCCATGCTGGGCAACTGAAATTACTTTTGTTTTCAAGAGTAATTTTAAATCCCATCGATTTTTATGTTTTTACTCTAAAACTTACCCTTCACGTCCTGCCCCCACCCACCCCTGTTCTCCTAACATGAAGCAGATACCCCACACTCACTGTACTGAGTTTCCGAGGGATTAAATGCCCAAGGTTAGAAAGTGGCTAAATGGCCGTGTTGAGACCCTAACCAAAATCCTGACTTCAAACCCAGTCCATCTCCGATGTGAGGCCTTCCTTTGGTGGCACCATAGCTGTGGGCACCACGAAGGCTGTGCTCCTCCAACTTAGTGCTCACCCTGGGATCTTATTAAAGAGGCATATACCCAGGTCCACACGCAGAGATTCTGTCTCAGTAGGTCTGGGAGCGGGGGCTTATTTTTAAACAAGTGCTCAGGTGAAGCTGGCGTGGGATAAAATGGCTGCACTTTGAGGAACATGAACTTCCTGTAGGAGACTCCAGAAGAAAATTTCTTAAGTTAAACAAAAAAAGTATCACTGATGACCTAAGAAATACAAAATTACAATTTTGAACATGTTCTTTTAAGCTATAATTGCATTGCACCCCACGAAGATTCTGATTTTTCTTCCTCTCATCCTGGGAGCTGTGTCTGGTTTAAGAATTTCTGCTCCACAGTGTTTTTTTCTAATAGACCTAAAACAAAATTTCTTCCTAATAATCTAGTGATACTATAATTTTATGATTCTGCCATTAAGGCAATGTTGCTAAGAAAAAATTCCTTCTGAATTTGTTAAATCCTCCTTCATTAAAAAAGGTAGGAACATAGGCATTATGGCATGAATCAGAGGAATGTCTCTTTCACCTTTCATTTCCTATAATATACTAAGAGGTGTTTAAAGGTAGTGCTAAATGGAGATTTGGAGTTAGGGCAGTGTGAGTCGGTGTCTCTTAACTGCCCTTCAGTAGTTGGGTGACCTGTGGCAAAGTAATCTGACCTCTCTACATCTCAGTTTCCTGGTTTGTAGAATAGGGATCTGAGAGGACTCAACTAATTCACTGGCTCTGTGGATTGAACGAGATTGTGTATAGGGCTTGGCACACATGTGTGGAGGACTCAATAAGTCTTAGCTTTTATTTTTGTTACAACATGGGTTAATTTCCTAGGGCTGCTGTAATAAGTTACCATGAACTGTGTGGTTTACGACAACGGAAATTAATTCTCTCAAAATCCTGTGGCCAGAGGTCCAGAATCAAGGGATTAGCAAGGCCAGACTCTCTCCAGAGGCTCTAGGGGAAAATCCCTCCTTGCCTCCTCCCACTTCTGGTGGCTCCAGACTTTCCTTTTTGGCTGCCCAACTCCAATCTCTGTCTCTGTTCTAAAATGGCACTCTGTTCTCTTTGTGCATGTCTTCTCTGTATGCCTTTTGTAAGGGCATTTGTCATTGGATTTAGGGCCTGCTGGGATAATCCAGGATGATCTCATCTTGACATCCTTAATTACATCTGCAAAGATCCTTTGTCCAAATAAGGTCCCATTCACAGGTGCGGGGGATTAGGATGTGGTCATACCTTTTTGGAGGCCATCATTCCACTTACTACACGGTAAATGTTTATAATAGTTTTGTGTTTTTTTTTGACACAAATTACTTTTATATGCATTGTTTCATTTAAAATTTTAATTCTTACAACATTCATGTGAAGGAGGAATATGAATACATAAACACCAGTGATCCAAGAATATGAAAACTACTATGAGAGAGGTGGAAAGGAAGAAGGCGGCAAGAGATTGCTTCCTACACAGGGACGCTGAGAAAAGCTTCATGGAACAAGTAAGAGTTGAAATAGACCTTGAAGAATGGGTAGAATTTTGAACCTTAGATTTCTTTTGTATTTAACCGGGATAATAATTAACATTATAGGATTGCTCTGAGCATTAAGAGACAGAACTCACGTAAAGCTCTTAATACCTAGCCTGATATATAGTGTTTAATACCTGCTTGTCGTAAGTTCTATGAAATGTTGCTTTTTCAAGACCTGCCAATTAAATGATACAAATGACTAATAACATTCCTTGTATTGTGCAGGATATTATACCCGTTATACTTTAAAATGTTTCCCTCTCTTTACTTTTTTAAGCAGTGATTGTGATAAGTCCTCCGGCAAGTTGTCAATCATTTTGCAAGATAAAAAAAAGATGACGTTTATGCTAGAATATCCTGCCACCTGCAGGTAACTAAAAGCTGGTACAATTCTCACAAAAACTAGCTACATCTGTTCATATTAATTAAGCAGCTTTTCATGCAGGGGCCCTACTCAGACTCTAGGAGGCTCAATAAATACTTGTTGCTTTCTTGTTATTGTCGGCAGTTGTTAGTCAAAAGCGCTGCTGTAGATAAGACATTAAAAGATGTTTAATGCTCTCCTCCTATGCTCCTCATTTTTGAATTTCAGAAAAAGCACAAATTCAGCTTTTAGTAGATTGTAAAATCATCTAAAGCAATGGTTTCCAAAGTGCTATTCCTGGATCAACAGTAATACCTGGGACCTTTTTAGAAATGCAAACACTTGGGCTCCACCCCAGAGTTACAAACCAGAAGCTCTGGGGGTGGGGTTCAGCAATCTGGGTTTTAACAGGTTTGCCAGGTGTTTCTGATGCATTCCAAAATTTGAGAATCCCTGACCCGGATGTTAGAAGCGGGGGGTTTCTATAAAGTGGGTGGGATGGGGTTGGGGTGAAAGTCTGTGTGCTTATAGTATGCAGGAAGGAGGTGAAGGAGCCAGTGAGAAAAGCCCCACCCAATTGCATGGCTTCATAAATCAGCAAACAGAAAATATTAATTTTTGTTAAAAACAGATCTCATGCACTGGTAACATTATAACTCCAGTATTTCTTTCCAGCTAGAGAATTATATTTTTTTCAATCAGAACTTTAAGGAAACGTTGGCTTTGTTTTCTACTTTCTCGTATGTCAAAATCATTTATGAGATTAAACTAAATCTCTTAAGTAACTAAAATTTTATTCATGTGCACGGCTAAGGCCCAAACTGCAACTCTTTTAGAGTTAAAAAGGTACATTATTCTGCCTTACTTAATTTAAAATCAGAAAAAATTAATAAAAGTAGGTCAATTTTATTATGAAGCATCTTAATGCACACTAAGATGGGAGAATATTCTTATTTGCAAATGTGTATTTGAAATTGAGGCATGTCCTTCTTTAATTATGTCAAGAGCTCAGGGTTTTTTTTGTAGTACAAAATAATACATCTGGGCTTTTAAATCTCTTTGGCTAAAAGGCATCATGGCGAGGGTCAGAATGCAGTGAGTATATACGGCGAGCTAGCGCCAGACGTGAAGCTGCCTGTGACAGGGAAAGAAAACTGAAGATGACAAGAACATTTTTCCCACTTGGCAACAACTCCTGTGGGGTTAGGGGTGATAGAACTCAACCGAGTAACACTTACTTGGTTCCTCCTAAAAGAGGGCTGTGGGTGAGGGTGAGGTCTGTGAAGTCAGGATCCTATCTTCACTCCAGCTTGCTGCCAGAGTCTCTAGCATGCTTAAGCTCCCTTAACCTCAGCTTCCTCATCTGCGAGACGTGCATGGGTAACAACACGTCCTACTGCATGGGGCCGTAGTGAGAGTTTAATGAGGCACTGGTTCTCAAACTTGGCTGCACATTGGAATCACCTGGGGATCTTTAGCAACCACTGCAATGAGGTGAAATCGCTTAGCGTGATGCAAGCCCTATAATAAGAGTGTGATTGGCATTAGCAATTATTATTGCCACACGTAAGGTATTATGCCAAATGGTGGTTGCAAGGCAGGGTGCACATTACTGTCACCTGGAAAACATTGATCCCCAGGCCCCACTGAGGCATTCTGATGTGCTTGATCTGGAGTGGGGACACCTGAGCATTTGTTCGAACTCTCTATGTGACTGATGTGGAACCAGGATGGAAAATAGAATCGCTGTGCTATTTATTGAAAGATGCATAAAATAAGGCTCTTCCCCTTCAGGTGTCCACAATCTCATTAGGGAGACAGACAAAATCAAAGTGAACTGTAACAGTGACAGCCTAAACTTGAGCACTTACCTACGGGCTGGATCTATGCTAAGCACTTTGTAGCTATAGATTGCATTTCTTTATGATAACACCATAAGATGGGCACCATTATTATTAATAGAAAAAAATCTTAATGTCTACATTACTTTCTAAGAAGTCAGAGATTCTTGTTTCGTGGAAATGGGGCATAAGTTTGGGATCGTTAGCCTGCATGCAGGATCACAGAGTAAACCTCTTTGCATAACCAAGCCTGCGACATCTAAAGTGTCTGATGAGACCAAGAGAGAAGAAATCAGAAATGAGGGCTTGGGGGTGGAGAAAGAAGGCTTAGGCAGAGGGTCACCTTTGAAGCAGGTATGTATAAATGTTCAAGTAAAGGAGATGTTTAATAAAAAACATAAACTTATAAATTGCATGGTAGCACCGGACTTCTTAGAGAAACTGGTTTGCGAACTAGCTGATGAGGAGATCAGGCAGTCAACCACTGCGGACAAGCCTTACAGCCGGCGCCTGGGTGAGGGAGCTGGGGTGCAGCAGGTTAAATGCGCTGTCCAGTGTCACGCGCTAGTGAATGTGGCGCTCACTCCCAGGCCTGGATTCCTGTCCTTTCCCTCTGTTGGGTAGACTGAGGCTGGGGTTGTGTTAAAGCGTTATGGATAGACACCTTTTCCCTGGGGGAGTCAGGAAGGACGCGAAAAGGAAGGCATCTGAGAATAGAGCATGATGGGTTTGGACAGGTTGGGTAGGAGAGGGTAGTCTGCTTTGAGATAGCAATTGGGCAAAGACTCAAGATGAGGAAGGACCATAGGAAGGCTACGTTTCTCTTTAGGCCACATGAAGTAACCTTATTGGCCGAAAGCTAGAACAAATATCACAGGATGCTGTGAAATCAGGGGGCAAAGGGAGGCTTGGGTCAGATTTTAGAACTCTGCGCTTTCAGAAGCACGGATTTCAACTGCAAAACAATGGGGAACTGCTGTAGATTTTTGAGCAGGGAAACGACTCAATAAGGAAAAAGAGTGCAATTTACAACATGCCTGGCAACAGTGAGTTTTCTTGCTAAAAATCAAATCGTAGAATTTTTGGAAGGAAAGAGACATCTGAGTTTGTCAGTTTCAAGCTAGTGGCCCATGGGCTAGACATAGCCCAAATCTATGTTTTGTTTGTTTTGCTCCCCGTGGTGCCTCTTATCTGTTCTAATCTCCTTTAGCTTTTATCCAGAACACGCACTTTCTAGTTTGTAGTTTCTTCTCCTGGTGTGTCCACCGATGCACTTTGTAACAGTGCAATGCACAGAGCTCCCATGCCAGTTTGTAATTGTGCCAATTGATTAATACCGACATGTTCTCATTCCTCAAGAGGGCTGGCATCCCCACAAGAATTTCTTATGTTTATGAAGATGTAAAGCATGAAAGAATCGGCATAAACATGATGAAATCCATTTCTTTATTTTGGTTGTTTTCTTTCCTGAGTCGTTGCCACACCTTGTCCTCTTTCTGTTCTTAAGTAAGCCACAGACTAATTAGCCAGAATTTGCATATATACAACCCTTCATTTCAGAGCACAAAGTACTTTGAAGGGGGAAAAAATAACAGTCCACATTTTTAAATTGAAGGCATGTTCTTAATGATTTTTCCGTGGTCAGGAATTGAAAACCCACAACTTAGTTATTCATGTGGAGCAAAGTTAAAAAATGTTTTATACTAGACTTCTCAATTTAGGCATTATTGTTATTTGGGGCCAGCAAACTCTCTATTGTGGGGTCCTGTGTGTTATAGAGTGTTTAATACCATTCCTGTTCTCTACCCAGTAGATGCCAGTAGCCCCAACACACCCAGTCATGACAACCAAAAATATCTCCAGTATTGCCAAATGTCCCAGGCAGCGGGTGAGGGGCAATATCTCCCCTGATTAAGAATCACTCCTTTATAACAGTCTTAATTTTGCTCTTCAACTTTTCACCCCAAATTCTCTAGAAAGCACAGTTAATAGAAATATAGAATCCAGCAGTAAGTGCATTAAAATAATAAAATTAGACATGTTCCTTTTTTTAATTAAAAGTTTAAGAACATAAAAATGAACTTTCCCAAAGTTATAAGCAGATGAGAAAATGTATTAAAAGGATCTCTAAATATTCAGAGAAGTCAAAAGGGAAAAGGAAGGGTAAAGAAAATATTTTGAAACTTGGAAACTATGTTCCTCTCTAAGGGAATTGATAGTTATTGTTAATGTTACTTTGCAGTATGGGGTGTGTGAGTAATTCTTCCTTGCCTGGAGTAATTACAGTAGAACATCTCAACATTAAATCTAGAAAAACTTTCAAAGCTTGATATAGGAACTGGTAACTAATAAGATGCAAAAAGAAAACATAAAAGTGACAAAGATTATGTATATTCTTACAAAATGGATTATTTTTAGAATAAGCAAAAGGAAATCCATTTCCAAGTTCTTGGGGCTATTAAAGGGAAGACACAGAAAGAAATAGCTTAGGTTCTTGTTTGCTGTGTTTCATCAAGTCTTAATATGCAGAAGTCGTATTTTAAACATATATTGTAATTTCTACATAGTAGTTGTCTATACATTTAGTGGTGTAAAAACGAATGATTATGGAATCAGGGTGCTGTCTTAGAGAACACCCTGTCTGGCAGTTCTTAAACCTGGTTGTAGATTTCAAATATCTGAAGAGCTTCTTAAAAATACAGGTGTTCAGACCCCACTGACAGATGTTCTGAGTTAACTGGTCTAGAGCAGGCTGCCCTATTATTTTTATTTTTTAAGTTTTTAAAATTAAAAAAATGAATTACATCTTTATAGAGTACATGTGATGTTTTGATATGGGCATACAATGTGAATCAATCAAATCAGGGTAATTGGGGTATCTATCACCTCAGGCATTTAACATTTCTTTGTGCTAGGAACATTCCAATTCCACTCCTTTAGTTATTTTAAAATATAGTCACTTTGTTGTGCTATCAAATATTGTTCATTCTATCTAACTATATTTTGGCACCCACTAATTATCCCCACTTTATCCCCCCTCCTTGCTTGCACTAGTTTTAAATACTCCTCAGGTGATGCCACTGTGCACCCAGGGTAAGCACCACTGGTTTAGTCCGTGGGTTGTAAATCCATGGGAACTCAAGCTGCCTCCTTGGCTGAGGCTAATTCATAGGGAGGAAGTTGGTTACAGGGACCAGGAAATTTACGCGAATTACTTAGGTAGTCCCAGTGTAAGGTAATAGGACCAGGTGAGGACTGTGGTGCACTGGAGAATGGATTTTTGGATGCCCTGCCTAAATACTTTTTGCTGCTCACCTACAGCCACAGGGAAGTGCTGCCTTGATTTTTGAAAGAAACCAGACATACAGGTATTTTGGAGAGATTTCTCCAATTTTTTGAACACTGTAAGAGGCCAAATGAAGCATATCTATGGGTTGCCAGTTTGCAACCCTAAATCCAGGCCAATTTATTTATTTCACTAGTGAGGAAACTAGAACCAGAAATTACAAAACTGTCCATGATGCCATAGTAGTGGCTGAATAGGGAAGGACCCAGAGCCTCACTCTAATTGCAGTGTTTTGGCTTTTTTCCCCCAACTATCCACATTGCTATATGCAACTGCTCATGATGATGAGAACGTCAATTAGGTGCTCACAGCCTGCCAGGCACCGTGCTAAGTGAAACACACATACCATCTTTTTTAAACTTCTCAGGGAATCCATGGAATAGGAGCCAATGTTATCCCCATTTTACAGATGGGGAGAATGAGAATAAGAGACACTGACCCACAGTGGGTCAGTAGAGCATGGCATTGAATTCAGGTTCAAGAAGTAGCAAAGCTTGTGCCGTTAACTCTTTGCACCCTGCTCTCCTAGAAGTTTCTTTCTAGGATGTGTGAGGAGTCTGTCTTAATTCCGTTTGGAAGCTATGTACATAGATCTAATTCTTGGGGCATAATCAAGACCCAACCCGGTGCTGCTCTTCCTGTGCTGCACCCACCTTTGGTGTTTAGGATTAAAACTGACCCTACTTGAGGTATAAGGTCAGCTCTTCACCAGGTCTGCTGGAAGCCCAGGAAAAATGACAGCCCTAATGAAAGGCAGGAAGACCCTGCCAGGTTTGCTACAGCTATGCACAACTGGCCAAGTTCAGAAGCGATGGAATAAATTAAACACTGGCCTCCTTGTCACTCCCTGACTCTTAGCTTGTGTGCAAAGACAAAGGCTTCCACTGAAAGACACCATAAGGACAGGCCTGCACTGCAATGGAAAATAATGAGTTTAAGAAGCACGAGGAAGAAAAATGAAGGTTACCATTAAAAGCCAGTCAGGATCAATGAGTGTGTTTGCATAACTGGCTCAGCATTCGCTTCCCTCTGTCTGCTTTCTGACCTCAGGCCAACACTACTCCAAGGACTGACAATCCCGAAGCCTGCAAATAGCCTTCACACTTTCACCAAATTTAAAATGTCCTCAGCTTCACTTCTAAGCATGAATGTTTGAATTATAAACTGAGAGTTCATTCATTTAGTATCTAGTCTCTGCTCTGCAGAGCCCTTTGCTAAGGGCTAAGAAGTTGGTGTTTTAGGAAATCACACAATCCGACCCCAGGGATCTTACTGTGAATTGGAAAGGCCGTATAGAGAGAGTGATAAAACTGCAGTAGTC
>RJWJ010007666.1:0-56518 GCA_004363605.1 Indri indri | reverse complement strand
AGATGGTCAGCTTTTCTTCAGCTTCCCACAGAGTGTCTAGGCTGGGGCCACTGCTATAGACAAGGCTCACGCTTTCCGGTGTTTCTGTCCAGCACCACACGTTCAGTGCATGGTTACCAAGCCATTTTCACAAACATCTTGTTGTGTAATCCTCACCCCATTCTTGCAGCTGTGCCTTATAGACCCTATGTCACAGAGGAAGAAGCTGAGGCTGAGAGTGGTGAAATAACTTGCCCAATGTCACATGGCTAATATGAGGAAGACCCTCAATGTGAATCCACATTTTTTGATTGAAGTACTTTTCTCCTTGCACTATTCCATAGCTTTGGTGCTGAGGTGGAAAGAAAAGGGTGCTAATACCAGCCAGAGCAATTTGGCCTGAAAGTAGCAAGGACATATTATCAACTCTGGAAATGGGCTTGGCTAGAAAGGGGTAAATTATAAAGACATGTATGGTCTCTTAAAATTTGTCTAAAATAATTTGTAAGAAGCTCCTCCCAAGGATTTTATCAAGACTCAGATTCACCTATTTGAGGGCTTTCAAAACTCCCATTAATATTTCAGGTTTTTTTTTTTTTTTTTAAATAGGCATCCTAACAGGTGTAAGGTGACATCTCATTACAGTTTTGACTTGCATTTCCCTGGTGATTAGTGACATTGGGTATCTTTGCATATACCTAGTGGCCACGATGGGTAAAATGTTATACTTATGCAAGATGAGTAAGTTCTAGAGATCTGTTGTACAACATAGTGCCACAGTTAACAATACAGTACTGTGCACTTAATTTGTTAAGAGGATAGATTGTATATTGTATTCTTACCATAGAACAAAAACGAAAATGAAAAAATGCAAAGGTACACAAGGAAACATTTGGAGGTGACGGATATGTTTATTATCTTTATTATGGTGAGAGTATCCTGGGTGTATGCACATATCCAAACCCATCAAATTGTATACATTACACATGTGCAGGATTTTTTTGTGTGTGTATCAATTATACCTTAATAAAACTGGTAAAAAAAACCACACAAAAATCAAAAAACCAACCTCCCAGTAATTCCACCATAAGCATTAATTTGGTTCCAGTTTCGCATCCTCAAACTAATCTTGATTTCCTAGCCTCTTAGGCTCTCCCTCCTGAGGCTGACACCCAGTCTTCTGCCTCACATCCCCCCTTGCTATTTCGTGACCTTAGAATTAACCCTGATGATTCTCTAAGTTCTTTCTGCTTCTTCCCCTTTGAACTCTCTGTCTGTAATAGACTCTTGCTATTTTTCACTTCGCCACCTTCTGCTTGTTTGTTAGGATGCCACCTTTCCAGGAAACCTGCCCTGGCTTCCCCTATTTCTGAGCAGCGGCTCTTCTGAGCTCCACATCCATCCTTTGCATATGTCCATCTTAGCATCATCCACCCTCCAACACTCACTTTCTCCTCTCTTCCGTGAATGAATAAGCTGCTTGACTGGAGGTATTAAGCTCTTCATCCCCCTGCCTTCAATTTTCAGCGTCGTACATGTTACTTAGTAAGCACTTAAATGATACATGAAGGGAGGAAGAAAGGAATGATGCATTTTTCCAAAATTTAATCCTGGCCTCTGTTATTCAGTTAATTCTTAATGTATTCGACAGTAGTCCTGTCTGCTGCCCTTCTCGTCTAATACTTCTCTTTTCCAGTTTCTTTGCACCGTGCTCTTCCTCCTCCTTTCCTTTCAATTTCCTTCCCCTTTGCCTCCCTCCCTGTTTGCCTTTCTCCCCTTTCCTTCTAGACTTCTGCTGTGCCTTATTGACAAGTGTTTTTTGAGGACTGACGCTGCGGCAGGGACAGCTATGTGTTGCAAGAGCAAAATGATGAAACGTGCAGACAATTTCCCTGCATTCAGAGCATTCACATTCTGGTAGTGGGGAAGACAGATAATGAGCAAGTAGTAAATAAGACAGCTTTAGAAACTGATAGTGCTAAAAGACTAAATGTGATAAAGTTACGGAAAGTATCCTGCGCTACTTGAAACACAATGGTCATAGAAGACCTCTCCGAGAGCCATTTGGGTTAAGATGTGAGTGACGAGAGGGGACAGTCTTGCTGGCACAGGGAGGGGCAAGTGCAAAGGCTTTGAGTCTGGAGGGAGCATGGGACATTCGAGAGCAGTAGAAAAACTCTGAGGTGAAGTTCGAGAGCTGTTCAGACTGGATCGTGTTAGTTCCTCATAGGCACTATTTTCTAAATGTGATGGGAAACCAGAAGAGAGATTTTTGACAGGAAAGTGGCATGGTCAGGTTATGATATTTAAAAGGTCACAGTGGCTGCTATATGAGAGGATGGGGTATTGAGGCCTGAGATTTCTGGAAGCAGGGAAACCAGGAAAGTGTACACGGTCCAAGGGAGATCTGACATTGGCCTGGGCCAGTGGGGAAGCAATGGAGGTGGAGATTGTCTCTTTGATAATATTACTCTCATTCCAGAAGAACAATGTATCCTTGAAGGAGAAACTCAGGCCCAGGGAGCTAGACTCTTTTCCCACATGAACTGTCCCTGAGCATCAGTCTGGCATCTAGGGAGACTGCATCACCCCGGCTTTCACAGGTTACCAGGGACCACTCTTTCAGGACTTAGAAGCTGGATCTGTTGGGTGGCCAGCAGGAGTTCCACCACACAGCAGATGGACCCCATATTCTCCAAGAATGCTGTTCAATCACTAAGGGAATTATCTTTCTTAAAGTATTTCCTGCTGACTGAGTCTCATAGTGGCAGGTTTTAATGTTGCTTTTGTGAATATAATTACTGAGACTAAAAACTTAGAGAATCAGTACTTCTCGTTTCTAGCTCAGGTATACACTGTGAAAGATGCTTACTAGTTGTTGCTGTCATTGTCGTTCTTGCTGTTTCCTATACCAAAACTCCATCATATTTCATATCAATTTTTTTTCTTATTTCACATAACAGAAGCAGAGATTAAGGTCTTAAAATTTAATTTTAGTTTGCAGATCTTCCAAAGAACAGGTACTCCTACAGTGCCAAGATTTTCATTTGGTGTATAAGACCCAAATCATTTATAGTTTCTGTCTTTGAGCTGGAAGCCACCATGTAAGTTGGCTATTTCTTTATTCTATGCACACGAAAGGCAGGCCTCTTTACATAGGCCATGTAAATAAATGTTCTGAAGTCAATGTTTCCCAAAGGCTCAAATTCATTCTTGAGATATTTATTAATAGGTATTCCTGCAAAAAATTTCCTGATTTCCTGTCATTTTTTAATGTTAGATCAAACCAAATCAGTTTTCTTTAGTATGAGATTACTTAAATCCTTTAAAATAAGAATGTGCCACGAGGCTCTTCAAGTGGTCAGGAGTGGATAGAATATGTCACCTTTCTCAAAGTAACTACAAATTGACAAGGGAACCCTTGTCACAAAGCAATTGGAAGTAATGCATCAGGAGATCCCATTTGAAGATATCTCTGTGTTCAAACACGCGTCTGGAAGGTAATTCTTTGGTCCAAAAGAAATAATATGCTTTTTTTCCTTTCAAGTACTTTATATACTTCAACACTTTGGCTAACGCTATTAGGACAACATAGACAAATATAAATTCCAGATTTATGAAATCTGGAATTCTTTTTAAGGTTTCCCTCAGCTTATAAGTCAGAAAACTCAGAGCCATTAGGGTAAGGTGAATTGCCTAAGGTGACATAGTTAGGAAAGGGATTTGGTATTCTACTTTTTATTCTATTTTTTTTATTTCAAAATATTACAAGGGTATGAATGTTTTTGGTTGCACGGATTGCTTTTGTAATGCTTGAGTCAGGGTTATAAGTGTGCACATTACCCAGATAGCGTTCATTGTACCAGCTGGGTAAGTTTTCGCCCATCCCCTCCTCCTCCCTCCCCCATCAGCTTGATTTCCACTGAGTTTTACTTCCCTCTGTGCACATATGGGCTCATCAATTAGTTCCAATTTAATAGCGAGTATATGTGGTGTTTCTTTTTCCATTCTTTAGATACTTCACTTAGGATAATGGTGTCCAGTTCCATCCAAATTGTTGCAAAAGGCATTAATTCATCCTTTTTCTTGGCTGAGTAGTATTCCATGGTATACATATACCACATTTTGTTAATCCATTCATGAATTGATGGGCACTTGGGTTGATTCCACATCTTTGCAATTGTGAATTGTGCTGCAACAAACATTCAAGTGCAGGTGTCTTTTGGATGGAATGATTTCTTTTCCTTGGGTAAATACCCAGGAGCATGATTGCTGGATCAAATGGTGGGTTGACTTTTAGTTCTTTGAGGAATCTCCGTACTGTTTTCCATAAAGGTTATACAAATTTGCAGTCCCACCAACAGTGTATAAGGGTTCCTTTCTCTCTGCATCCATGCCAGCATCTATTGTTTTTGGACTTTTAAATAAAAGCCATTCTAACTGGGGTAAGGAGATATCTCATTGTGGTTTTAATTTGCATTTCCCTGATGATTATGTTGAACATTTTTCCATATGTTTGTTGGCCATTTGTCTATCTTCTCTTGAAAAGCTTCTGTTTATGGCTTTTGCCCACTTTTTAATGGTTTTTTTTTCTTTTTCTTGCAGATTTGCTTGAGGACTTTGTAGATTCTGGTTATCAGCCCTTTATCAAAAGTTATATATATATATATATTTTTTAATATGTCAATCTTTTTAGTGAATTTTTCATTCATTTCCTGAATTGTTTTTCTGGTTTCTTTGAATTGGTTTTCCATTTTCTCTTGGATTTCATTGAGCTTCCTTACAATTCATATTTGGAATTTTTTATCTGTCATTTCAATATTTTCATTTTGGCTGGTATCCACAGCTAGAGAGCTGGTGTTCCCTTTTCAGGTGTCCTTTTGCTCTCATTTTTCATACTTCTGGAGTTTTTTCACTGATTCCTTCTCATTTGGAGCAGCTGTTGCTTCTTATTTTTGGATTTTCTTTTATTTAGATAGGGCTTCTCCCCACACACACTTGCAAGGGTATATCTGTAGCATATGTTGGATAAGAACATTTGGCATTGCTTGTGGTTGCTTTGATGGAGATTTAGGTTCTGGATGGATGCCTTGGTTATAGATATCTTTAGTATGGTGGTTTTCTCAGTTGCTGGTTGTCTGTTGGCTGTAGCAGTGGTGAGCTATGTGTGTGGGCAGATTCCCTGTCTCTCTTTGATGAGAAAGGATGGAGGTCTTTGAAATCCTTTCTCTTTCCCCAGCACTATGATCTTCTTAACAGTGTGGATTGTATTGGCACACCCAGTTTAATCTCTAAGGCAGTAGGATGTACTTGTGGGTAAGAACCAACCACACCCTTTATGAATGAGTGAGTAAATGTTGTAAAGGGCTGTGCAAATTAACCTCCCTATAAGTAGGTGGTGCTTGCCAGAAAGAACAAGCTGCAGTGTTGTTTTGGGGACCTGTGACCAGCTCTAGCCCCTTAGGAGAAGCACTGGAATGCCCCGGGTGGTGGGCAGGGCCCTGGAACTTCCAGGTGAGTCCTTATTCTCCACCAAAGCAGAGGTGGGTGGGGCAGTGAAACTGGGAACGGCTGGATTGGGTGAGCCTGCCCTCAGGCTCCACAAAAGCTGGTAGGGTAGTTGTTTCAGCAGTGATCAAATGTCTAGGGATCAAAGGTCCACTTCCAGGCTTCTGGGGAAAGCTGCCAGGGAAGGGCTGAAGTGGCCCCACCCAGCCAGAAAGTCTGCTTGTTGGGGAAGGGCTGTCTGAGATTCACAATCTGGCTGTCAGGAGCCAGTTTCACTCTTTTCCCCACTCCCCTGCTCCATGGTCTCCCTCAGGCATCTGCCAACAGGATGGAGCTCAAACTAGCTGAGCTCCCCCAGGATGGCACTGCAGGGCTGGGAGCTTCCCTGACTAGGATCCCACCCTAGGCTGAGAGCATGGCCTTCCTGTTGGTGGAGGGGTACTCCATGAGTGCACTGTGGCTGGGACCTCACACTGCACTCTCTTTTCAGATCTGCCCACAGGACTCTCCCACCTCCCAAGATTAGTTCAGAAATCTCCTCTCCATGCCCCTGAGCAATATGATTGAGTCCTGGCATATGGGATCTAACCTGATCTTCAGGTACCTGAAGACTAATCCCTGACTGTGCCAGAGAGAAGCATGCTAGTCCCAAGTTGCCTGTGGGGTGCTCAAGCAGGATTGATGTCCCCGTCTTTTGGAGTGGGCCCTGCTCTGATGGAGCAGCCAGACAAGCAGCACCAGGGAAGACTGGTGAGCAGGGAGCTCACAATCCAAGCATCCCTTAGTCCACTGCAGGTCTTTAAGAGGAAGTGTTTGAGCCCCACTGTCTGTGGAAGTCCCAGTGTGTTGGATGCACCAACAGAAGGGAAGCAGCAGGTCCTAAGAACACTGTCTAAAATCATCTCTCTCAGCAGCCACAGTGGGAAGGGGAAAGGGAGGAGAAGATTCTGAAAGGAGGAAAGCTAGCACTCTGGTCCTCTCTGTCCCTCTCTCCAGAAGGCAGCTAACTCGGAATGTCCAGGCAGCCAGCCCCCTGTGGCTTCTGCAGTCTGGGCCAGAGTCGGGAAATATTTGTGTGGGAATGAGCAAGATGAAAACTCTCTTCCCCTCCCTGGGGAGGACAAAGGTGCAGAGTGTGTGGAGAAGCAATTATAGTGCCTGCCATCTCGGCTCCAGTCTGCAGTGATGGGAAGCACCCCAAGGGGGCTGGCAGCCTGGTGCTTTGTCCTCAAGAAGCTCCCAGTTCACTGGCGGTGGTAGCGTTTGGGTTTGTGAGTAGAAAGGTTCTCCAGCAGCTCAGGAGCCTGCTGACTGCCAGAGATGTGAGGGAGGGAAGAACAAACCACCTCACCTACCCTTTTCTCTGGACTCCAAGCCTCTTGGGGGTTGATCTCTGCCAATATCCTTCTCCTTCTTGTTCTGCTCAGCAACTTCTTCCTGTGGAATCTCTTGTAGGTTGTGGAACTTTTCCCTCAGAATTACACCCGATCTATGTTTGTTGGTTCGTTTGTTTTTTTCTTTTTTATCTAAAATTTTTCCTTCTTTCTGAGACAATCTGGCAGCTGATGTCTCTGTCAGCCATCTTACCGCTCCCTCCTTAACAATGTTCTTAAGGTTGTGTGTGATGAGATCGGAAGAGCCTTTAGTCAGACTGTGGTAGTGGCTCTTTGACACTGAGGTGCTGGCCCTTTGGTCACCCATCCTTTTCCCCACTTGGTCATCAGCTCTGGCCACCGCAGCAGCTGAGGGGCTGCAGGGACCAGAGCTCAAGGGCTGCCATGGCACCACACGTCCAACCCCGGCTGGCGTGGGTTCCCTGCCTCCTGGGAGCACTTTAGTTGTCTCCTCCTGGACAGCGTGATGGAGTCCTTCATCAACACAGCTCTACTTTTTATTCTATGTTTTTAACTGCTATGTTCATGTCTACCACATGTGAGTTAAAAACGTACACTTATTCCAGACTTTCTTCCTTCCGCCACAATTTTTCTTCTTTTTTTCAGTTTTCACTCCTGACCAAACATAATGACAAATACATAAGACATCTGAATCTAGATCCAAGGAATATTGTAAGAGAAAGGTATCAAACCTATGACTAAATGTGGGCAAAGAAAAAAATCCAATCTTTGGATTAAAAAAGCCAATAGTTCATGCAACTTGAGCAGCGTTACTGGTTAGAAGGATGTAGTGTCTTCATTGATCACTTCCTCAATATGAATCATCAGTGGAACATTGCTGTGAGAAGAGCTACTGTTACCTTGGGATCCATGAAGAAAAATCTAATATCCAGAGTAAAAGAGGAAGTGCCCTCTCTCTACTGTGTGCTAATGACTCTTCCCCTAGAATGTTGGCTAAACATTCAGAAACGTGGACAGTAGTTCCGTCCCTTTATCTTCAGGGATACTTTTCCCTCAATTCTTCTGATTTTGGAACTTCCAAGAACATAGAAGGCTAGCTGGCTCTCCATTTTCTTTCTGAATTACCTATATTACCCCATTCTTGAAGGGCTTTGCATAACAGGGCTACTTACTGTTTATGCCAGCTGAGGCTTCCTGTGGACTTCCAGGATGTGAGAGACAGGCAGCCCTTTCCAACTTCCTCCTTTTATCTTGAATTCTTATGAAACCAAAGGCAGATGATAAAATTCTAAATCTGATAGTTACTTTTCCCCAAATCTCTGAAAGATGCTGCTCCTCCAGCCATGTATTTTAATCCATTGTTTCCTTAATATTTGAAAGTTCCATGAGAAGAAAAGAACAACTTTGAAAGCAAGCAAACAAACAAATCTAATGGTACCAGTTTATGGGGTTAAAAATGGGCATTTTGGTGGGGTGGGGGGAGGTTAGTAAATAGGCATCTTTTTACTTCTCAAGATGTGAAAGTCTGAATAGTGCAGTTGGTGAGATAATGCAGGCTCCTGGGACACAGCTCAGGGCAGGGAAAGATAGAAGAGAAATCTGAGGATGAGCAAATAGAGACCCATGTTGGAGTTGTCAAAAAGGAGCAGATCACATAATGATACAAGCCTCATAACATAAATGACATGGTAATCTCAGAGGAGGGCATTCCCAGGGGTGTGAACAGATTGAGAAAAGGCAAGGAAGTGAAGACTCAAAGATGGTAAGCCAGATTGGCTTGAATATATGGTGTGTGTCAGATAAGTGGTCTTAAGAGGGAATGAAGTATCAGATGCCCAGCTGGGTGGCTTGTAGTGTGGTTGGGAGTCAAATGGTCTGAACTTACAAAGAAAAGCATGTTGGAACAATTAACCTAGCATCTGAAAAGATAGCTTGGAAGTGGTACAGATCTTTGCAGAGAAACCATCAGGAGCACGTTGCAGCAGTCAAGGTGAGCCACCATGTTAGTCTGCACATGATGCCGTTAGTGGGGAGAAATCAGGAAAGCATGGTTCTGGGGCCAACAGGGTCTTCACAATGGATTATATGTAGAAGGGGATGTGAAAATAAGACCTATGTTGTTCCATAACAAACAGAAGGAAGCCGGCAAGAAAGAGGGGAGAAGAGATTAATTCATTTCAGTTACTTGCACTGAAAGATGGAAGATCTGGGAAGGGAGCAAGGCCTGAAGTTGCACATTCAGGATTCAACTGCACAGAGTTGTTAGCAACCTCAGAGAGAGTAGGGTTTCCAAGAATAGAAAATCATCATTGATTTATTACTGGAAATTTGGCAAACAGCATCTTAGTAATGTGATTATATAAAGGGATCAATGCAAGATGTAGAAAAGGGATATTCTGAGGCAGGAGAAGAACAGGAGAAAATACTGGGCCAACAGAGGCCACAGAAAGATGCATTTTCAAGGTAAAATATTTCTAAATGAATCAGGATGAGAAAGACTGTTGGCTTGTGCAATTACATAAATTACTCCTCCAGAGACTTTGATGGTGCAGGAGCACTGTGAGTAGAGACCCTATGCAGGGAGGTAGCAGGAGAAGTATTTTCTTTGTAAGTTCAGACCATTTGACTACCAGTGGTTTTATTTCTCTGATAGGGGAGACCCAGCGTGTTAGCAGAGAGAGGGGAAACAATCCTTTTATTGTCATGTTTTCTGCCTGTTTTTTGTATAAATGAAATATCATCTTAGTTGGCCTTAATAAAATACAATAACAACATGCTAAGAGTCCACAGGAGGGAGACACTTCTTCCTAAAAGTGACCCTACAAGTAATCAAATTGCCATAATATCCTAATAATTAAAGCAGAACGCTAAAGCCCCTTTTCTATTGTTGAAAATTTTAAAAAGAAGATTTTAAAAAACACTTATCAGACATTGATTCTGGACATGTTGATGCTTTCTTTTATCTAAAATATCACAGCTTTTTTTTTTAAATGCAACTGACTACTTACTAAGCATCATTTTTACCTTTGCATACCTTGGCCAATAGAAACATAAAATCTTTTCTATTATCTTTTTAGTAATTATATTCCCTTATCATACTGCCAGTGCTCAAAAATAATTTTTATTGTTTTTCTGAAGTGTTTTGTGGTGAGATTGTGTGTTTGGATGCTGGATTAAGTTAGGTGTTTGTATTTTTATGTTAAAAGGGAGATTTTACTTAAGGATGAGCAGTTGCTATTTTTGGGTCTCTACAGGCTACTCCCCACCATCTTGCAATTAGTCACATGACTTGATTTTACTAATGAAAAGTAAGCAGAAAGTATGCATTTAAGAGTAGGTATACCATTTTCCATGCTTTCTTCTTTGTTGGACAATCCTTGCTGGCATCATAAAATGGTGGAAATTCATTCATTCAAGATCCCTGAGTGATTGCTGGGAACATTGTCTCTCTCAACCAACCTGTTTGTCATAAGACGTGAATGATAAATAATCTTTTTTTGTAAAGGACAGAATAGCAGATATTTTTGACTTTGTAGGTAACATGATCTCTATCACAACTACTCAACTCTGCCATTGTTGCTATTGTAGCACAAATACAGTCATAGACAAAAGTAAACAAATAGGCATGTCTGTGTTCCAATAAAACTTTATTTATAAAAGCAGAGAGTAGTCATATTTGGCCTTGGAGCCATAGTTTATTCACACCTGCTTTAAGCCCCTGAGTTGTTGAGGTTGTTACAGCAGCACAACCTAGACTATGCTGTCTGATGTAACTACCGCTACACTTTACAAAGGAAATTTGTTTAAGCACTTAAGAGATGAAATGGCAATTTTTAAATTTTCAAAATATTAGAAGGTTACAAATGTTTTTGTTACATGGATAGCTTTTATAATGCTTTATTTAGGGCTATAAGTGTGCCCATCACCTGAATAATGTTCATTGTACTTGATAGGTAGGTTTTTACCCTTCTCCTCCTCCCTCCTCCCTTCTTGATTTCCAACAATTTTTACTTCTTTCTGTGTCCACGTTGTATTTCTCTATTTGTTAAATAGGATCATGTAAAATTTATTTGGTTTCAGATCTTTATTTAATCTAACTAAATCATATAAGGAATCAAAGAAATAGGAACATAAAACTAAATGAGACAACTATTTTTTATAAATAACATTTAGACCTTTTTTCCCTCAAAATTGAACACACAGGGGAAAAAAAAAAAAAAAAACACCAAAAAGAAATCCATTTTAAAAGACTATAATGATCTCCAGAGAAGTAGTACTTAGAGAGAGAACATGTTGAAGCAAGTGTCCAGGGGAAGACATTTCTTGACTTTTTCCATTATCACTTAAACCTTAATACAAATAATAATTGAGTTCAAATTATAATTATAGAGGTTTAAAAAGAGGCAAAAGGTAGGCTTCTGGGATGCCAGTTATTTTCTATTTCTTAAGTTTGGTGCTAGTGCTGTAGGCGTGCTCGGTTTATGAGACTGCACCCAGCTGCATATCTGATGATGTCTCCTTTTCTGCACATATGTTATACTTTGATTAAAAAGTTTTCAAAGCATAATTATTTAAAGAACTAAAGTGAAGGAAATCATTTCTCAAATGTTACATAATAAATGCACAACCTGATTTTAAAGGTGATTTGTAAAGTGTGATTGTTACATCAATAAAATTCAGCCTTTTAGGATACAGTCAATGGCTCTCTGGGCAATGTCATACTATTGAGAGTTTGCTCTGTTACTTTCTAAAACTTCCTTATTTTCTAAGAAGGTGCTTCTTTGGAGCAAAATCCCATAAATTATGGATATCTGTTTGATGAGAAGACAATGTTCCAATTCCTCCCCCCGTGAGCAGTGAGGGCCATCTTAGCCAAATGTATTACATCCCTCAGATTTTCTGTCACAAAAGCAAAGGGTGTCTTCCTCTCTTCAGCCTTTATTTCTTATCTCCCTTCTGTCATTCTCATTGCTTATTTCCTGTTTCGTGCAAACGGAAAGGTGAGCCAAGGATTCCTTATGGGACCCGAGGGTCTTATTTACCAAAATCAAAATCCCTGCAGCTCAAAGAAAAGCCAGAGAATTGGCAAGCACAAAAGGAAGTCAAGAAGGAGAAATACCCATGCAATTCCCTGACCTAGCTACAAACATATGGAATCCAGATGAAATGCTTCAGAATGGAAGATGATCAGGTACTTGCAACATAGTAAGAAGTTGTGATTTAAAAGCAAAGAAACAGATATCTTAACAATTTTAGAATCCTGTTTTTACTTACTTTTTTTTCTCACTGTAAGGAAAAGTTAAAAACTTAATATGGGTATATTTAGTTCATTATTTTATAGCTCTGTTGCCCTCTTGTTTCTTTCTTTCTTTCTTTCTTTTTTTTTTCCATTTTGAAGCTGGTTTTATTAGCTACATTAGACAATTAATATTTCTTGGTCAGTTGCCATACTGAGCCTACCTTTCTAAAGAGATAATTTATTTGACCTCCTTTTAATAGAAACTTTAGCTAAATATTATAGTAGCTTAAATGAATATGATTATATTTAAAATAAAGGATGTATTCATTTTATTTTCAAATTAAACTTCAGAACATAATATGTACTTTTAACAATAAACTGTATTGGATTCCTTCTATAATATGTGACATAGTACAGGAGCTTACATAATATTTGTTAAAATTTGTTCTCTCATGCTAAAAGTTTTTTTATGACACTATTTTTTTCATCAACATAAATGCAACCACAATAGTAATGATACAGGATTTGACATTTTAAAAAGCACATTCTGAGTTTTCAAAGTATAATAGGAAAAGCATGAACTACAAGTAGAGTCCATTAGACCTGAGTTTAAGTTCCATCTCTGCCATTGGTTTGCTCTGTAATCTGGGGCAATTTAATTTTGAGGAGTCTCCATTTTCTTATTTACGTAATGGGGATACAGATTGTTACTTCACATGGCTATTGTCTATATTAAATGGGGTAGTAGACAATAATTGGTAATTTCTCATCCCTTCCCAAAACATTGCCTCATTTATGTTGTACAGCAGTCTTATTAAAAGATGGTTGTATCAGTCAAGTGCTTTAACAAACAATCCTGAGATGTTAGTGGCTTCTAACCACAAGCAGTTGTGAAATAAGTCAGCAGTTGGGGACTGACCAAGGTATTTCAATGTCTTTTCTCTTTTTGGGACTTAGGCTCAAGGGGTGGCCACTATTTGGGGCAGTTATTACTATGAAGTAGAAAGAAAAACATGAGACAGAGCCAAACTTCTACTCAAACGTGACATTTGTCATCTCTGCTCACATTGCATTGGACAGAGCCAGTCACAGGATGCAATTCTGTCTATGAGGATCTGTCAAGGTGCACATCAATGGAAAGGAAAAGGGGAACCAATGATTAGAAAAAGTATAATGTGCTCCAATGGTATTGCCAAGCAAAGGTTTACTCAGTGGAGTAATGGCCTCTTGCTGAAAATCCTGAAGTCAGGTTCTATTGATCACTGATACTTAGCCATCCAACAGAACCCAAAATGAAGAAATAATTCTAGAATGTATAGTCAAGCACAGCCTTTTTAAAGGCTATATTTGTGTGCATGGGAATATGCTTTAGTTAGGAGAAGGCAGCATACATGTTAACCTTATGTGTGTGTAATTTATAGATGAGCTACTGAATTATGAATGTATTTGTGCATCTGTTAAAAACGAATGAAAAACACACCTATTTGTAAACTGGCACATAGGCTCTTCCCACGTATGAAGAACAGCTTGTTGCAGAGTTTAAAATATAATAAGATTAACTTTTAAATTGAGTTGAAAAAAGAGTAAGTTACAGATAAATTGAGTTACTGGAGTGGTTTCACTTTTTAAAACTGAATTAAGGGCTTTGAAATTAATTTATTTTTGAACAGAATGTGCTCAATGTAAGTCACGTTTATTAATTTGTCTTTGAACTAACTCTTTTGAATGAAAAACAAATCCATTATAGAACTTTATTTTTCACATGTGTTGCCCTGCATCAAACTTTTCTCTATAGTAAATATGAATTAAATACCACTTGCAGGTGGAAGTCCCATCTGCACATAGATTCACTTCAACAAATGGCATGTGTGCATGAACATGTGCGCATTAAGTCCCCTAAACCAATCACTTAGTTGAGATATTTAATTCATTTTAATCTGTAATTACATACTTTTGATTAATGGTAAAAATAATCTTAAATTATAGATTCAACATTCAAAATTAATTAGGAGGAAACATTCTAGGCAATTTGGAAGGCTTTCTTATTTCTATTTTAGTTTTTAAAAAAATCAGAAGAAGGAAAAAGACAAATAATTTTCTTTGAAGATTGAATCATTAGGAATTATGAAAGGAAGATAATACCTGGAGGGTTAGGTCCACAGGCTCAGAATCAGACACACCGGCCACATTTCGAATCTTACTCCATTTGTGTTTGGGAAATTATGCTTGAGTGTCTTCACATCATGACAGCCGTCTTCCCTCAGAATAAATGATCCCAAAAGGCTCAAAGCATGACCCGGGTAGTCTTTCATGACCTAATCTAAGAAGTCATTATCCATCACTTATGCAATATTTCATGGTTATATAGGTCAGCCATATTCAATGTGGCAGGAAAATAAATACGAGCATGAATAACAGGAAGTGAGAACTCAGGTTCCTCATCTGAAAAACATAACAGAAGGACTGCTCTGATAATTAAATTTGAACTATATGCCTAGCGAATAGTATTATTCATTAAATCATAGATTTTATATTATGTACCACTTAAAAAATCACATGATGTTTAAAAATAAAAGATTGCATGATATTAAAAAATATGTATACTGACAAAGAATCACTAATATACACATGTGAGAAACTTAAATATATTTTAAATACATATATTAAAGGATATTATCCCTAGCCACTGGGCATATAGAAATATGTAAAAACAAGAGTGTCCCCTAGCCTAATGGTAGATGCATTGAGTTACAATTTTCTAGTATATTGCTGGTGGGAATGTAAATTAGCCATTATGGAAGATAGTATGGGGGTTCTTCAAAAAACTGAAAATAGAACGATTATATGATCCAGGAATCCCATTTCTGGGTATATATCCAAAGAAATTGAAATCAGTATATCAGAGAGCTATCTGCACTCCCATGTTTACTACGGCACTATTTACAATAGCCAAAATATGGAATTAACCTAAGTGTCCATCAACAGATGAATAGAAAAAGAAAATGTAGTATATTACACAATGGAATACTATACAGCCTTTAAAAAGAAGGAAATTCTTCTTGTCATTTGCAACAACATGGATGAACCTGGAAGACATTATAAAATGAGCCAGGCACGAAAGACAAATACTGTATTATCTCCCTTATATGTTGAATTTTAAAAAAGTAGATCTCAAAGAAACAAAGAGTAGACAGGTGGTCAGCAGAAGGTAGAGGAGGGGAAGCAGGATGGAAAAGGAGAGATTTTGATCAAAGGGTACAAAGTTTCAGTTAGACTGGAGGAATAAGTTTTAGTGATCTATTGCAATGCATAGTGACCACAGTTAATAATAATGTATATTTCAAAATTGCTAAAAGAATAAACTTCTAGCCTTCTCACCACCAAAAATAAAGAATAAGTCAGTGAGGAAATAAATATGTTAATTAGCTCCATTTAATAGTTCTACAAGGTATTCCTACATCTAAACATCACATCGTACCCCACAAATATATACAATTATAATTTATCAATTTAAATACTAATTAATCAGTTAATTGTTATTTTTTTAAAGTTACAATGCTGTGCAATGTACCCTCAAAAGACCATTGCTGTACAAAGGTTTAACATTTTTGGGTGGTCCTCGGGATCATACCATACAAAACTCTGAGATGCTGCTCGTTGACAGCTATGACTTTTGCTAACTCTACAACTGGTATGTAGAAATGAGTCACTGAGCTAGTGAGTGAGCCTAGGTCTATGTTAAGCATATGCTTCAACTTTATTTTATTTTGCTGTTTGTCTAAGTACAGGATGACTGCTACTACAGTAGTAAGTAATGTAATGTATTAATATAATAGTACTGTAGTAGTGATATAATCCAATGATGCATGTATTTATTCCTTCATAACAAGTTCCCCTGAAATGTAGCAGACTAAAGCAACAATAAACATTTATTATTTTGTACTGTTACGTGCACTCACACACCTAGCACGATGGCTCTGGTTGTAGGAGGGAGGCCTCAGTTACCTGCAATGTGAAATTCCCCGTGGGGAAGCTTGAGTGTCTTCACATCATGACAACTGTCTTCCCTCAGAATAAATGATCCCAAAAGGCTCAAAGCACAGCCGCACAATCTTTCATGACCTAATCTACGAAGTCATTCTCCATCCTTTATGCAATATTTCCTGGTTATACAGGTCAGCCATATTCAATGTGGCAGGAAAATAAATGTGAGTGTGAATAACAGGAAGTGAGAATCATGTGGGCCCATTTTAGAGGCTGGATACCATAGCAAATTTTTTTAAAAATAAGAATTGTATATATATATGATATATTGAGGTGAACTAGAAGGATTTGGAAGTATACAAGTGAGGTTTGGTGAAAGCAACCTTTTTTTTTCTTGCAAGTTATATAACTTTGGTTAGAATTATAAAATGTAAGAATTAGGACAAATATAAAATATTGAATTGGATAAAAATTTTATATAAAATCTTTTTAGGTTATTATTAGTGAGAAACTTGACCTTCCCATTGAGAATAAAAGGATTTTTAAGAATTTGTTTTATGCTTGAAGTGGTTGCACGAAATTTCCAAAAAAAAATCAAAAGTTTTTTTAGAATGACCTCTTCAAACTCTTGATATAAACCTCTGTAACAAGAAATTCCATTCGCACAAGTAGATAATATAATAATTAAAATCATTTTTATAACCATTGAAAACATATCAAATTATGTCTAAAGGTTGTAACGACTCTTTCTTTTCAATTTATTGTGAAAATGTGAATGGGTTTAAAATCCAATCATTTCTTTTTCATGTCAAGTGTTTCAAAACAATGACGAAGCTCCCATTTATAAAAATGCACTGCCTTGTTGGATTAGGGACCCTATGACAAGCTTGGATGCCTCTAAAAAAGAATATCAGATGTGCCTCAAAAAAACACATCAATGAATCAATATATGAGAAGGCTTTAGACTTCAGGCTTCTGGCTGGAGTTGTGCATGTCAGGAGTCCTTGCTTGCCATCCCGGACACAGTCCCCTCTACAGAGTGTGCTCTGGTTCTCTATCAGACTCTGTGAGAAGTGCATCTTCTTGGTAGAGCACCCTGTCCACAACAGGAAGGCCACATTCTGCAGCTGGCTCTTGAGACAGACGACCAGATGGTATGTCCATGACCAAGTCACGCTTCAATGTGGAGCAGCAGATGCTGGATATTATTCATCATTTTCACTGCCAGTGAGGACCAGGGGCTTACTCAGTCCTTCCTCTCAGGGTTACCTTCCATGGAGGCTTAAAGACTCTGCTCACAGGTGGAGGTGGCCATCAGGAGACTCAGGCCATCTAGGCATTGATTGGCTCCACCTCTACCCCCAATGACGCAGGACTCACATCTCTCGCCAAACTCGTAACTCATTCATAGCACACAAGTAACAGTTTATTTTAAGAGTTTGATAAATGAATTTCATCCTATAATCCTGGCATCTTTAAAGTTCTGAAATCATCCCAGACTTTTCAGTAATACTTACTGAATTTTATGAATAAACTTAGGTTCAACAGCAATATATGCCAATTTGGGTATTTGCGGACATGTTAAGACATACTTCATGAGAACATTTCATGAAGTGGTTTTCTAACTTGGCTGATCATGAAACTCATCTGGGAAGATTTGTTTGTATGATTTTAAAATATCAGTAAGTAGGCATTGTTAGTTAGGACTCTTTGATATAATAGCAAGCATTAAAAATTCAATTTAAATTTAAATTCAAGAGTCCAGGATTACTTCAGATACGGAAGAATCCAGAAGCACCGAAAATGACAGCAAGTTAATTGCTGGCACTCTGCATTTCTGCCTGCTGGCCCTATTTACAGGCAGGGCAGCTGAAGGCCTGTCTTCACACTACACGTGGCATGAAGAGGATGCCTCCTTCTAATAGCTTCAGTGCAGGGCTCAGTGTTGAGTCCCATTGCCCTGTTGCTAAGCCAGGCAATGTGATCAGCGGTGAGGAATGCTCGGACTGGCCAGAACTATGCTTCATACCTACTCATATAACAAAGGGGATAGAGCCAATCTCATTCACACCACATGAGTAAGATACAGGAGAGAGATGATTTCTCAAAAGAAAAATGGGATGCTATGGTCAGAAGGCAAATAGATACTTGGCAATCCTCCCCCTTTTCTCTCTTATCCCCAGATTCATTTTATCTGTTAATATAAATTTCCAGGGAGTAGGGCTTTGAATCTCAATTTTATAAGGGTTCCCCAGGAAGTGAAGAACCACTGCATATCACACCCTTTATCATTTCTAGATAGATAAATAGACAGATAGGATAATGAATGGAAAACTAACTGGAAACTTAATCATTACTGAAACTCAGCAGATATCCAGAGCTTCACAGTCACATCAACTAGATCATCAGAAAGTGTGTAAAAATCAGTCTCTATCTGGTGTGATACTCTAAGAAATGCCGAGTGTCCCTCAGTGGGAATGCTCATAGTATAAATTTCTGTTAATATCGTTTCTTGATAAGTTGCTGTGCTTCCTTTTGTCAGATTGTAAAGATGGCATATCTAATAGTTTTTCCCTTTTTACCCTGGGTGCAAAGAAGCTCAGAGGAATATTTACTGTTTTGCATAGTAATATCATTAGTCTTCATGGCTGTTATATCCTTTTTCACCTTCCTCATGACTGTTATTCAATGTCTAATTTTACAAAAATAGTGTGAACCACATTAAATCATATTGGGAGGAGAAATCATGACATTTTTATTAAATTAACTCTCATAATTGAAAGAAATAATTGAAACATAATTGAAAATAATAATTCATATAAATAGAATAACATTACATATAGATCTGTGTGTGTGTGTTTATGTGTGTGCATATATGACTGAAAGGGCAAAAGAGACATTGATTTTGGTTTATAGTCTTTAAGTATTTCTAATGAATTAATACGAATACTTGTTGAACACCTCCTATGTGTTAGGATCTGAAGGAGATATAAAGATTGAAAAAAAAAAAAAAGTGACCTCCCCTTGAAGGAGTTGACAAATAATAATAAAGAAGATATATGTAAATAATTTCAAATAATACAGAATATCTCAGGGAATATAAGAGGGTGTGTTTATTAGGGAAAACAACAAACCTTAATAGACCAGTTGATATAGCTAATTTGGCTATTATTTCTGGACAGACTGAATAGACTGGTCAGAGGTATTTCTACTTGGGTCTGCAGCTTCAACTAGGTTTCCCAAATGATTAGTGACAATGTGGCTAATGACAAAAACTCAGGACTGAGGCAGGTGACCTTACTCCTGACTTTTGGCTCTGACACTGAACAGTAGCTATGTGTCCCTCAGCAAGTGCCTTTGGCCTTTGAGCATCTGTTTCATTGTCAATCAAATGGAGATGATGGTCATGCCTTATCTGTAGGGTGGTCATAAAGATTAAATGGAACAGTTTATATAAAACAGTGGAAGCATCAATACAAACGTTAATTACCAATATCGTTTCTGGCCTTAAACATCTTCCTTGTAAATCTTTTTTGGCAGATATTATTTAATACATCCCAAAAATAAAGACAATATCTGTTATCTTGCTAACTCACAGAGATTTAGGGAAGCCTATTACCAAATATCTCTCAATATTTGGAGTAGTTCAAGGTTTCTAAGCACAAATTATCTCAAGTTCCCTTTTCTTACTTAATTTCCAGCACCTACGCCTGGAAGTTGCCTCATAGCCTAATATGAAATGTTCTAAGTTACCAATTCCTGTCTGAGTTTGCTCTGCCCTGGAAAATCTAGCTTGTATTTTCCTCTTAATTATCTTCTAGGAAAGAGTTTTAAGTAATTGGATGCCCCACAAAATGTGCAAGTTCATGCATATGTTGTTCCTTTCTTAAGGAAGAAAACACTAAGTATGTAATATAAAGTAGTTAGCAGTAACTTCGATTTAATCCAGACTCCAAAGCTACACAGAGGTTTTGGTGTTGGAAAACAGGTCATTCACCTATTGACTGATGACACTGAGGACATTTGCTCCTTGACCCAACTGTCCCTGCAGAACAAGAGACACAAGGAATGTTCAAAACACTCCCTCTCTCTTTCTGTCTCACATTGAAATTAATGTAAATAATAATCTTTTCTTAGCCAAATGTCCTAACATCTAACAAGGAAACAGAACAAAAGATGGTACTGTGAGCTAAAATAAAATCTTAAGGGTCCCCTCACCCCCACACTGGATGACCGAATGGACCCCCTCTTGGCCAAGGGGATATCCTAAAACTAAATTGCCTGCCACGAGGAGGGAGGTCAGACATGACCCATCATGCCCCCCTCCCTTCTTGGAGACATCCTTTGCAACTCATTAACAGGCCTAAGGCTATGCAAGACAAACCTGGAGGGTCATCAATTTATACAGCAAATATACGTCCAGTGGCTTGTCTCTGATTTTACAGGCTTACTTATCTTAACATTCCAAGCCTTTAGACAAAAGCTTCATGTCTTTAACCAATTACAAATCAAAGAATCTTTAAACCCACCTAAAACTTGTGGGCCCCCTTCGAGATGGCCCACCTTTTTGGGACAAACCAATGTATGCCTTCTACATATTGATTTATGACTTTACCTGTAACCCTTGTCTCCCTGAAATGTATAAAACCAAACTGTAACCCAGCCACAGCGAGTCCACTAGCTCAAGACTTCTTGGGGGTGGCTCTGGGTCATGGTCCTGAAATTTGGCTCAGAATAAATTTCTTTAAAATTATTTTACAGAGTTTGCCTTCTTTTCTGTCAACAGTGCAGGCTTGCTCTAGTGTTCATTTGGAAGAAGCCTATATACAACAATTAGAATGCAGTTTTTTAAAATAAGTATACTCATCGATAGCTGCCCTTCAGCCTTTTTAACTGGGTCATTCACAATGAATGAATGATTTCATTATGACAAGGTACCTGCCTGACCTAGAAGTCACAGAGCTAATTGTCTCTGGAGTTTTCATGCAGCATTTTCATTCCTCAGTGGAAATTGTCTTTCTAATTGTCTATTGCCTTTGTCAAGAATGGCCTACTTAGATAGTTGTTGATTCGAGCTCCTCCTCTGTTTAGGTACTGGTCCTTAAGGAAATCATCTGGCATTCAAAGCAAACACTCCTAACTGATAGAAAACTCTGATGACAACTCACACCATCCTAGGAGGCCTTTAGACACTCATCATGCTGATTTGCCAAATGTGTTTACATTTAATTAAGAAAATTCTCTTCAACCAGCAGAAAGTTGCTGATGAAATATTCAATTGTTGGAAATTCACATCTCCTCTAACCAACAAAAGGAAACAAAATTAAAATGTTGTCTTCTTAAAGAAAAATAGGTTTGCAAAGAAAGAAGAAAACTACTTGATGATGGTTTTGTGTCCCTCTCAAATTCAAGTTTATATCTACAATTTTGAATGAAGTACTCAGTTGGTTTTACTGCACTTTAGGGCTAGAAGTGGCCTTCAGGGCTTGAGTGGGTGGACCTGCTAGTCTCTTCGCTTCATCACCTGCTTCTTCCTTTGCCTCCCTCTTTCTTCCTGGGAATGAGCTTAGGGCCGATGACTAGGACTCAGATTCTGTCTGTGCAGCCTATTAATCTCACTAATGTAACCAAAACACCCGACTTCTTTCAGACTCAGTTTCCTTATCTGAAAAATGCAGGTGATGATAACGACTATCTCACATAACTTATTTGAGGGTTGGATGAAATCATGAATGTAAAAAGACCTTCTCTCAAACTGTGAGTCTTTATGATTATGATCTTATGACTTCTTTAAAGAAATAATTTGAAAATTATTAATTCTTGCTGTCATGGAGGCCTTCCTTTATCCCAAGGCAAATAGATTCCATTTTATTCATTTAAGCCAGTTTCTTATCGTTCTGTCCTCAGAAAGAAAACAACTGGTGCCTAAACTTCTCCTCATCCTTTCCTTGATTTTAGTAAGGCTTGTTCATGTCACAGTGATAATAATATCTGTGTCACCCTATCTTTGCCACTTTGATAACATGTATTGAGTATTTCCTGGGTACTAAATGTTGAACTAGTGAATAGAATTCACTCCCCCAACAACTATGACACAAGAACTATAAATAAGTTTGCTTTAAAAATGAGGAAATTGATGTTTATAGAAATTGCCCGAGATGACACAGCTGAGAAGTCGCAGAGCCCAGGTCCGCAACCCGCTTTATTTGTTTGATCCTGTGCACTGTCTGCCTTCAGTTGCTAGGAATGGTTGTCACCTTTTGGACACTTTCTATTGGGTAGTCACAAGAGAAAATGTCCTTAACCGAGAGTCCATGACCCTCTAGGTGAACCTTACATGGGCTTTGGGAATCTGAGAAATCTCTGGAATTGAATGCAACAGGTTGAGTAGCATTCACAGATTCTCAGACTGGACTCCAAAATGTTAAGACCAGGAAGATACTCTAAAATACATCTAGCAACTTTGGTCTTTACCAAAGGCAACCCTTGCCTTCGACAAGGCATTAATAACAATTAGATTTACAGCTACATACCCAGACCCATGCTAAAATATATATATATATATATATATATATATATATATTCAATGATGCTTGTTAAAGAACACTAGGGCAGACTTTATTCAGGACCATCGTGATAGGTGTAGGGACCACTGGAATGGGGTTTCGCAGTAATGGAAAGAGATTAGGCTCGACAGCAAATACAACAAGGAAAAGTGGGAATTTATAGCTGAGGAGCTGACTGTGGGTCAGTGGATGGAAAATTACTAAAAGGCAGCATCACCAATAAGGGGAGATTCTGGCTAAAGGGACCTAGCAGGCTTCTTGCTGAAGGCAGGGCCAAGGTGACCAGACCTTGCCTGGGGAATAGTGGAAGAGGAGGAACAAGGTCAGATATCGAGAGTGATCAGACAGTGAGGATGAGAGATACTGACTAAAATGACTTAGCAGGATTCTTGCTTAGACTGAGCAATTTCAAAACAAACACAGAAACCCAAAAGCCAGAGCCTGGTTAAGAAGTGCATTCAGAGGAGCCTGCTTAGAGTTCATCAAGGAGAGAGTCATTGTCACCTGCAGCGTGGGGTGGAGAGCAGGAGGGTAGACACCATCTTTCAAGGCTCAGTGCCCTCTGAAGGGAACTTTCTGGGCAATATCATGGATGTCTTGAAACCATGGAACTGCCAGAAAATGAGAAAACAGACAAATAGACATTTTTTTCCCCCTGTGACATTCACCGGTGAAGAAAAGAATTACAGAAGCAGAGTCAGGAAAAGAAGAGTCTCCCAGATTCCTTAAATCCCATGCGTCCTGGTTCCCCTCCTGGCTAACTCTAACACTTAGGAAGGTTTTAACTGTCAGAGCCTTGGTTCTCTCACCTGACAAAAATGTTGGGAGTTTAAGAGCTGGGGGTAAAAATTGTAACTAATTTGTAGAAGTGTTATGTAAGTGAAGTGAACTCATCCATATATACACCTAGAATGGTACCCGACACATATATTAATGCTGCCAATAGTAGCAATAATTAATTAGTGCAGACATAATTGAAACTTCATGTTTAAAAAAGCTCTCCATAAATATAAGAGAATACTCTATCCTCACATTCCTAATGACAAGTTTTCTTTTTCAAAACATTTTTAAGTTCATATGCTCATAGTCTACCCAATGCCTTATTTTTAAGTGAGTATTTTGTTTTTGGTGGTATTTGACCACCATGAGGTATTTTTTTGGCCATTTTTATTCTTTGCATGATTTTTTCTTACCCAGTTGAATGCAGAGAACAGAGCCAGAGTAATTATCTCCTGTTTTTCATTTAAATAGCTATCACTCAATGCCAGTGGTTTTAGCAGTACAGAACCTGTTTTATCTAAAATGGAATCCATTTAATAATACCAAGAACTTATTCCTATAATTGACTAACAATCGAAAGCAAACCTAATAACAGAAAAAGGTAGCGTTACCTGCACTGAGAGCCATGTGTATGATAATGGGTGTCTCTTTTCTTCAGTCTTGAAGGATTAAAAAGAGATTTTAAAATGTTAAGTGAATTTGTAATAGAAACAGTAGGAAAGGTATCATTTTATATTTAAGCTTCCACAAAAGCTTTAGGAAATAGCAAATCAGCCATTTGGGTGTATGTGGCTCATTTTTTATTCTGTCCTTTGTCTTGCAAATGAAGGTTCCTAGAAGAGAGCATTCTTCTAAAATAAAATAAGCTTTTGAATTAACCTCAAAAAGAGGTTAAACTGCTGAATCAGATTAACCCTGCCTCTGAGCTCTGCTTCTTGGGCTGCACTTTCTTTCCCTGCCACTAGAGTACCGTGGCGGCCTCTTGGTTCCTAGTCGGTACTCCAGAAAAGTCTTGTTTCCCTAGAGATCAAATGCATTGAGTGTCCAGGAAAATAATGTACTTGAATAGATCAGGTTGCACTTGAGACAGCGTGGTGTAGCTAAAGGAGACAGGGTCTGCTCTCAGCTCCATTTCCTTGCTGTCTGATGCTTGCATTTTTAAAGAGGATTTGAAAACCTGGAGATCCCCTTTCAATTATGTAAAATCTCCTAATTTGAAAAATAGTTCATTAGAATTTCAAACACATATAAAAGCAGAAAATAGTATTTAATGAATTCCTGTGTATCTATGAAGGCATTCAGAAAATGATACCCCAAAATATGCCACATTGGCATAGTGAGTATCTTAAGCTGAAGGAAACTGAGAAAAAGACAGAAGTAAGGCAGTGTTTTTGACCTTCTCCTTCCCTTCTCCCCTGAAGCAGGTCATAAAACCTGGGAAGGATTTTCTGACCTTCCCCGAGACAGGCCATTCCACCTTTATTAAGTAAGAAGTGCCTGCCCTACACCCAGAGGAAAGGAACATCTTATCTCTGAAGACACTGAGACAGCGATAAGAATCTGAACAATTGGGCCTTGTTAAGTTTCCACCTGTTTATTATCATTAGATTGTACCCTTTTTGCCCTGTCATATTTCTCTAGGACCGTTCATTCTTCATTAAACCTGCTATTTAAAAAACCACTCAGAAACAGAAACTTTTCTGTTTCTTTGGATCTTCATTTCCTTATGAGAGCTCTAGTATATTGGCAATTAGATAAAAAGACTCAATCAATTCTGGTCGTTTTGATTTTTTTTTTTTTTTGCAAGAAGATATGGACAGCCATCTGTGATTTTGTGTACTTCCATTTGAATGCATAGGAGGTCTAGATGTCTGTCTTTTAGTAATGTGACATCCATCCATGATCATTGCCTAAATCTATTAATTTACTAAGGAATTAAAAACAAAACAAAACAAAAATCTCTGGACAGCATCATCACAAGCTTCTGACTCTACCCTAGATTTTCTTGCCTGCGTTGAACCCAGGGAAGCAGTGGGCACAGTTTGGCTCAGTGAGATTTAATCAGCAAAACCAGCCTATTTTCAAAACACTTAATAATAGCTAAGCTTTCATTTTATTTACTGTATTCTGCCTCAAGTCCTTTATGCATTATTTATTAAATATTTATCTGTCTCCTTGCCTTGACTGTAAATTTCTTAAGAAGAGAGACTGTGCCGTGTTCGACCACTGTATCCCCAAGATCTAGAAAGATCACCTGAGATATTGTAGGTTTTCTATAGATATTTGATGATTCGATGAATGGATGTGAGGGAGAATGAGTAATACAATAAAGAAATGGTTAATGTATGCTATTTCAGGAACTATGCTTTCAATCTTTTAAAGTACGCAGATAAGTAATGTATCAGTCATCTCTTACTGCATAACAAATTAACATGAAAATTAGCAGCTTAAAACAGTGAATATTTATTATCTCTGTTTCTATGGTTAAGGAATTCAGGAGAAACTTACCCAGGGTGGTTCTGGCTTAAGGTCCCTCAAGCGGCAATTGAGATGTCTGCTGGGCTGAGAGTGGTAGTGCATACCTGTAATCTCAGTTACTGGGTAGTCCGAGGCAGAGGCAGGAGGATATCTTGAGCCTAGGAGTTTGAGACCAGCCTGGGCAATAGAGCAAGACCCATCTCTATTTAAAAAAAAAAAGATGCATACTGGGGCTGTAGTGATCTGCAGGCTTGACTATATAGCAAGATAGTGCACTTACAACATGGCTCCCTCACATGGCTGTTGGCAAAAATCCTCATTTTCCTACCAGCCATCGGGAGAAGGCATCAGTTCCTTGACACATGGACTTCTCCATAGGGTCACTTGAGTGTGAGTGTCCTTACAGCACAGGAGCCGGTTTCCCCCAGAGTGAGTGATCTAAGAAAGAGCAAGAAGGAGGCCACAGTGCCTTTCATGACTCAGTCTCAGAAGTCATGCATTGTCACTTCTGCCCTGTTACGTTCACTAGAAACAAGTTGCTAATTCCAGCCCACACCCAGTGGAAGGGTAATTAGGCTGTACCTTCAACCACCACAAGTAATAATTACCATAAAGTACAACAGAGGCTGTAATGAGGAAATGTCCAAAGTGATTTTGAACCAAATCGAATGCTACTGCAGAGGAATAGCAGTTCATTAAGGGTTTTGAAATCTGGGCTAAAATCCTGGCTGGCTCTGTTGTTAGCTAAACACGCATCCTTCAACAAATTATTTTCTTTCTTTGGGTCACACTTTTGACAACTGAAAAAGTAGACGATGAAATTTGTCCATAACAATAGTAATAACAAAACAAAGTAACCTTTACTGATTAAAGGTTACATGCCTATAGCAACAGCATTCTAAGTGCAATACACGTAGTACCTATTTTATTATAATCCTCATGGTAGCTGCTATTGTTTTGTTTCAGAGACAAGGAAACTGAGACCTGGGGTGATTAAGTAACTTGCTCAAGGTCACCCACTGGTGGAGACAGAACCCGGACTGCAGCAGTTGTAATTTCATCTTATACCCCAGTTTCAAATCCTTGCTCCTAAACTTGTTGTTCAGGGCCAGTAGCATCAGCCTCACCTGGGAGACTGTTGGAAAAGCAAAATCTCAGGCCACATTTCCTACCTACTGAGTCAGAATCTGCAAGTTAACGTGAGCCCTGGGTGATTCATGTGCACTTTAAAATTTGAGAAGCACTGCTCTAAGAACAGTGCTCTCCAAGGAACCTTCAGTCATAAAGTAATTCTAAATTCTGTACATTTAATAACCATGGCAAAGCTATGTACATAAAAGAAAATGGAACTTTGGGCTTATTAATATAGTGAGATTGCTGGTATTTCCACACCTTCCTTGTCCTGACAATTTTCAACACAAGTAAGAGCTAGTCAGACATTATAAAGAGGGAACAATTTTATATTGCACTTTTAATAATTATACTAATAAATAACTAAGCTGGGCCACAAAGACAGGGGTTTGGGAAAAGTTCTTCTCCATACCCAGGAGAAAACAAAGTTCATTGTTAAAGCCCATGGAATATCAATAAACTATGAGCTGGATAAACAAGTCAATTTTGCTAATCCATATTGAAGAGAATTGTGCAGAAATTGAGGAAAATCGTATAGCTTAGGTACTCCAAAGCAGCTATGTGAAAAGTTATGATACCCTCACGTTTTTTCATTAATAGTCATATTTCCCCTAATCTGATGTTGATAAGATGTGTGCGTGATTCTCTGCTTGCTGTTCATTATAATTACCTGGGCAGTTCCTAGAAAATACTGATACCTGGGCCTGTCTTCCAAAGATCCTGATTCTTAGTATTCAGTGAAGCCCTGTCATTGGAATGTTTTAAAAAGCTGCCCATATAGGTCTAATTTGCAACCAGAGTTGAGTACCACAGACCTAGAGAATTACTGTCTGTTATGACTTCCCTTTGCAGTTCTTGATTTTCAGTTCATGTTAATTGAAGAAGCGTAGTGGTGATAAGATGAAGAGTTACACAATCACCTCTTATCTATTGCCCTAGTAGATTCACTGGTTAGGTTCTTTGGTTCCAAGCATCTAACCACATGTAAGTTACATAAAATGGCAGAGTGATTTATTAGAAGAATGTGGGATATTCCACAAAGTTGAAGACAGTGTGCTATCCAATAGAAATGTGAACCACATATTATCTAATTTTAAATTTTAGTAGCCATGCTAAAAAAAAGGCAAAAAGAAACAGGTGAAATTTTAATTTTAATAATATTTTATTTAACTAAATATATCCAAATATTATTTCAACATGCAATCAAGATAACAAATATTAAGAAGCACTGTATGTGCCTTCCTTTTTTTTTCATACAAAGTCTTTGAAATCCAGTGCATATTTTATATTTACAGCACAACTGAATTTAGACAAGCCACATTTCATGCCCGTTGATTTGGGAAGTGATTCCAGAGAGTCACAATCATGAAAAGGGTAGAATTACAGAGAAGGGGCAAAGATGTGTTACCAAGTTGTCCACTCTGCAGGTGTCTGGCGTTTGACCCCATGGGAACTTCTAAGGAGACTTATTAAGTATATCTGAGAACTGTCTACCTGGGGATGAAAGGAGATAACTTTAACCATCCCCCTTTGGATGAGGGTGGATCCACAGCACTAGCTGCTCCTCACTGCACTGCTGGGTTGCCCATCCTAAGGAGCCAGCAGGTCCCACTGTGGTCCCTTGCAGAGGCATCAAAAGAGCCTCAGGGCAGGAAGTGATGGGCATAGGTGCAGGCCCAAAGCTGGGGGCTGTCAAGGTGTGCCTGGGAGAAGCCAGGCAGAGTAAAGAGGAAATAATCACTGCAGCAGTGGCTGGAATGGGGGGGAAATGTGAGGACCTGAGTGGCACTAGAGACGTTCCGTACACTAGGCAATGCCAATTCTCTAGGAAGTTAATAGTGTTGCTTAAAAAAAGTAAGTTTTCTGACTTGGGTCCGGCAAAGGCAATATATGTAACCTAAACATTTGTACCCCTGTAATATGACGGGAAGAAAAAAAACAAAACACATCACGTGTATCCTATAAAGACATACAACTATCATGTACCCATAATAATTAAAAATTTTAAAAAATTAAGTGAAAAAAATAAGTTTTGTGAATTTAAAATTTACAGAAATCTATGGTTTCTTTATTGTATGACTTGTCACAATTTTTTAAAAGACTTTATTTATTTATTTTTTAGAGTGGTTTTAGATTCACAGCAAAATTGAGGGAAAGGTACGGAGAGTTCTTATAACATCTTTGCTCCCACACACACACTCCCTTACCAGCAACAACCCGCACCAGAGTGGCACATCTGTTACAACGGATGAACGTATATTGACATGTCTTTATCACCCAAAGCCCATACTTTACATTAGGTTTTCACTCTTGGTGTTGTACATTCTATAGATTTGGACAAATGTTTAATGACATGTGTCCACAGTTGTAGTATCATAACAGAATATTTTCACTGCCATAAAAATCCTCTGTGTTCTGCCTACTCATCCCTCCCTCTCCCCTAACTCCGGACAACCACAGATCTTTTTACTATCCCCACAGTTTTTTCTTTTCTAGAATGTCGTATACTTGGAATCATACAGTATCTAGCCTTTTCAGATAGGCTGCTTTCACTTAGTAACATGCATTTGCATCACAACCTTTAATATATTAGAGCACTGTGATATTTTCAAGAGTAAGCTATAACATGCAGCTCTGAAAATGCTTATTTGTCAAAGGAACACTTTTGGTGAGGTATATTTTGTAGGACTTGTGTATCATGCATCATAATTTCAAAAGAGATGCAGTATATCTTTGCTCCTAAATGTGTGTTCCATAGACCAGCAGCATTGGAATGCAGAAATCCAAGCCCACCTCAGATTCACTCAGTGAGAATCTGTATTTTAACAAGATCCCTAGTGATTCATACTCACACTAAAGTTTCACAAGCACTGTACACTGTATCCTGATTTATTCAATTGAATTATTTATTTAATATGCTCCAGTGATCATTATTTCACTGTATATTTCTAAAAAGTATTGATAACATGGATGTTCAATCAAATACACCACAGGAGAACCTGCTATTTAGAACAGTGTTTCTTAGATTGTTTACCAGACATTGAACTTCATAGTTCAGATATGATTCCTGGAGCCCAACCTATATCTACTGACATCATTTCTGATGGTCCGGGAGCCTGAATTTTATACAAGGTACCTACACAATTAGTATACCTAATAAAGGTTGAGAACCACAATTCAAAGGAATACAATTGTGAAATCTATTGTAAAAGGCATTCTTTTATAGGTTGAATACGACACTATAAACATCATCCTGGTGATCATGTATGTAAATTTGCAAGTTTAATTGATTTAGGCTTCATTGATACATTTGTTTATTTATCCAATCTTTTTAGAGTGCCTACTATGTGTAAGACTCTGCTTAGGTACTGAGCAATTTATGATAAGATACTGTCTTTTGTCGAAGAATGCTAAATCTGTTTGATAGAACATAGGCTACAATTCAGCTTGATGACACTCAAGTTACATAATGTAAAATAGTTTCTGAGAGCCAAGAAGAAGACATCCCTAGCTATGATTGTGAATAGGGTCTCTCAGCAAGGAGGAAACCAGATCTATTTTTTAAATGATACATGCAAAGTCATTACATCAGATCAACTTAATAAACTCTGCCAGGTTTTGTGTTTCTGGACACATTATTTTTTAATGATTTGCTGGTACTTTGGTTATTATTAAATATATTAAATATATATTTTTATTTATTTCTATTAAATATATTTTTTATCTCTACCCAAGTAGATGAATGGCCCTTAAATTGGCCAATCCTCTATTTCCCTTGCATGTTTTCCATGGCATTTAGTCAAGGTATATAAATGCACTCATTGCTGGATGCAAGAACATACTGTTATAACAGGCAATAGAGCACTTTCATCTTAATGGAGCAGAACCATTGATCTGAACTGATCTTCCTCCCACGCCAACACCCCGGGGTGCGGATAGGTGTAACTTGCTCGTAATTGTCCACTTAGCACATCGTAGAGAAGGTTAAGTGAATGAACTTTAAGTTATACTAGACTTTGAGTGATGGAAGTGCCTTCCTCACCTAGAAAAGGTCACTGATGTGGTAATTACTAGAAGACTGAGAAGCTGAACATCTAGAAGCTGTGGTGCATAATTCTCCCATCTCAGTTCTGCACAGGACTCACTTGGGGGAAGAATATTTCTGATGAATGAACTAAAGAGGTGAATGTTGCCTAGAAAATCTTAGAGTATACCTTGGTTTAAAAGATTTTAAGACAAAGTGTGTTTTAATTGTATAGTTTTTTAAAATCTTTTTTGCTTTTTAACATGGTTAGCAATTACTATATATCGATCAATTATTAATGATCTTGTATGTAAATTTGGAATTTTAATATAGCCATGCATTATTTATTTGTTTATTCATCTAATCTTTTTTGAATGTCTACTCTGTGCAAGATTCTGCTTAGGTCCCAGGCAATTCATGATACAATAAAATACAGGCACTATCATACAGTGTTTCTGTGGCACTTAGCTCTGCTTAGCACTTGGTGTGATGGTGTTGCCTAATGCATTACTACACTAAGGGGCCTTTTCACATAGAAATAAATGACACACAGTATGAACCACATAGTTGACAAAATATAATATGACATAAAAGAAAACAATAAGAAAGACATACAAAAAATATGCACTGTATGGGGATTTCATTGACACTGGTCCCAGCTCAGAGAGCTTCGGTCTCTCTACTTCTGTAGCAGCCAGAACTGACTGGCTCACTGGGCACAGGGGGACCCCTGTGTTCAGCCCATGATACTTCTAGGAGCCCAAGAAAATGCTTTAATTTCTTTTAAAATAGGAGAAAAGAAACTGGTCTTTTACACTGAAGAAAATGTTTGAATATATAACATTGATGCGTTCGTCTTTATATCTGTGCAGCTGTAAGTGCATCGTAAAGGCAGTCGTAAAATACAATTTTTCATATTTCGTATGGAAGAAGAGGCCTGTGAAAGCAAAAATGCCTCTAGCCCATGAGGGTCATCATGCAGCCACAGCAGCAGAAACAGGGGACTTCTTCCCCGTATTGCAGGGACAAAGGGCAACTTCCCCTTAGCCCTCTGAAGTTTCCCCGGAAAATGAACTGACAAAAGGTAGATTAATGGGAGAAAAGGCATACAAATTTATTAATGTGTGTGGGGGGAAATCACAGAGTGATTATCTGATAAGCCAGTGTGTTACAGATGCTTAGATACCTTTTGCATAGAGGCAGAGGGAGATGGGGAATGGAGACAATCCCTTCCGGGGCAGTGGGCAATAAATCCTTAGGGAGAATGAACAAGGGGTCGGGAGGCTGAGGTCGAGCTGCGCATGAGTGAAGGTTGTCTTCTTACTCTGACAAAGTCTCCCAGGTCATCTCCTGGAGCTGCCCTCACAAGAATAGATAAAAAAATCTCTCCAGGCATAGTGATGACTAATCCCAGTCTCCTCCCTTCTCTGGTGGTTGATCTTCCCTGGTTATTGGATGAGATCCCTGGGGAGTGAGGTCTTAAGACAATTGCATTTCTTTTCCAAAGAAGCCTTCTTGATCAGATAAGGAGGTTCCAGAGAGAGTTCCCCCTGGTGCTTCAGGAAAGATCAGAGACGGGAAAGATCAGAGAGAGACTTTGGTTCTGAGGCTTACTTCTGAAGCCTTTCAGTTTTCAAAAGCACCCAGCACGCCCAAGCGCTGTGTTTCGAGGAATAGTTCTCTGTGCCCCAGCACTACCCAAGGCGGCGTCTTGGGGCCTCCTCTCCTTTTCCTGGCTTGTACATTTCCTTCTGAGCGATTGTGTTTTAGTCCCCTAGGTCTGCTGTAACAAAGAACCACAAAACTGGGTGGCTTGCGACAACGGAAGTCTATTCCTTTACCATTCTGGAGGATAGATGTCGAAGCTCAAGGAGTAAACAGTACTGCTTCTTTCTGAGGGAGAGTCAGCGTCTGGTGACGGCCAGAGAGCTCTGGCCTTCCTTGGCTTGAAGCTGGGACACTTTCATCTCTGCCTCTGTCATCATGTGGTGTTGTCTGTCCCTGTGTCTCTCTCCAAATTTCCCTCTTATTAGAAGGACAAGTCATATTGGGTTAGGGTCCATCCTAACTACCTCGTCATAACTTGGTTACCTATGGAAAGACCCTATTTCCAAATAGTTCACATTCACAGGTCCTAGAGGTTAGGATTTCGACATAGCTTTTCAGGGGGACACAAAATAACCCACAACAGATTGTTTACATGGGGGATTCAGAAGGGGACCAAACAAAATATGGTGGCCTGGATAGTGTCGCTGCTGAGGGGAGACGTTAAGTGAGATGCTAATGAAAGTGACAGAGGCCCAGCCTGCTCTCTCCAGGGAGGCTCCAAGATCTCCCCGCAATGCAGGTGCAAACCAGGGCTGCAGGCTCATTCCCTGTTTACAGCACAACTTGTTCAAATGTCTCTGGTAACTTCCCTCCACGCGTCTCTTTTCAGTTCTGGGGGAATCTTACCTCCCCCTCCTGCTTCTTTCAGGGTGGTCTCTCCTCAAATCCTCTTTTCATCTTATTTACAACAGACCTATTTTAATCAAAGTGGCCTGAATCTTTAGTAATGGAAAAACTAGTTTCCTCTTATCTAGGTCAGGGAAGGCTTACTGTTTAAACCTTCCCAGGAGGGAGGGGCAATATATGCCATCCTGCTATGCAGCAGAGAAAAGGAAACCAAACCAAGCCCAGTCAAACCCATCAAACCAACGCAATCCCTGTTTCCAAAGCAAAACCAGCTGATCACATTCATGCTGTCATTAGCACCATTAGACATTGGGAAAAAAATTAATTTTTCTCAAGATGAAAAATGATGGACATAGAAGGAGGTGGTGTTTGAACTGGGCCTTCGAGAACAAATAGAAGATTGCTGGGCATAGAGAGTAGCTATTAGGGAAGGTGGGTGGGGAGAGCCTCCCAGGCAAAGACCACAGCATGCGTAGGGACTCCCAGTGTGACGATGCATGACTTGTTTACAAAATAACAATCCGGCGTGGGCTACGCGACTAGGGGCATGTGACAGTAGAACAAAAGTTAAGCCCATAAAGGGCTGTTTGTTAGACATTATTTTCCTGTGACTTTACACAAGGGGTTACTGGAAATCTTTCTCTAGAACTATCTCTGTCCCAGGAAACTCACCACATTACATTGACATTATTGTGCAGATTCTCATGGGTAGAAGTAGGAGTGCATTAGTTTTCTACAGCTGATGTAACAAGGTTACAACAACCTTAGTGGCTTAAAACAGCATAAATTTAGTGTTTTCTGGTTCTGGAGCTTAGAAGTTGAAATAGGTCTCATTGGGCTAAATCTAGGTGTTGGCAGGGCTGTGTTCCTTTCTGAGGGCTTTAGGGGAGAATCTGTTTTCTTCCTGCCTTTTCCAACTTTTGGAGGCTGTCCCCATTCCTTGGCTCATGGCCCCCTGTTGATCTTCAAAGCCAGCAATGGCCAGTTCAGTCTTTGTCACATTCCATCCCTGGGACATTCTCTCTCCTGCCTCCTTTCCATGTAAGGGGACCTCATGATTCCACCGAGCCCACCAGGATCATCCAGTATAATCTCCTCACCCCAAATGAGCTACTAACAGCCTTAATTCCACCTATAACTTCGATTCCTCCTTGCCATATAATAGACATATACATAGGTCCAGAAATTAGGATGTGGACATCTTTGGGGAAAGGCATTATTCTGCCTAGCACAAGGGGTTAGTAAAATAGAAGCTTTAAGCAGACACATTTCTGCCATGTGAAGAAGTAGTTCATTTTAGGACTTAATACCTGGCATAGGTGGGTATCTATAGAAGCTCCCCGTTTATGCAGAGCTGGGGGCAGATCTTGAGAACTGCCTTTAAGATACAACACTCCAGCTTCCCCAGAACTCTTCTCAATCATCTCTGTGAAGGCTGGGACACCAACTGCCTGAGTCATGCAGATGTCTTAAGAACAGAATTATGGGTGTGCTCTTCTGCCATTTTTCTCTCTCGGGTCTTCCCTGGTATTTTCTGTCGATGGCCTTCCAACACATGTGTTTGGCTCTGCCTACATCTTCTTCTAACATTGGCTTCTTTCGATTTTTTAGAAGCCTCATTACCCAAATACCTTGTTAGAGAGGATTAGCAAGTGACCACTATTGACAGAATGGCACTTGCATCTTTATTCAAAAGGCAAATCCCACCATGCATGGGGATCTACCACCCAGTGACAGGTAGTAGGAGTCTTCAGCATCAGAAGTCATGCGTCAATGTATTTATAGCCTTTATCTCTCATGACACCTACCTTGCAAAGCCTTACATAGCTAAGAGAACGCAGCTAGGTGACTACCTGTGACTATTTATCATCCCAACACCCCCTGACAGTGACTCAATTGCAGCTTCTCACGACCAATCACCTGCTTTATATCCTAAGCAAAAGGGGGTGGAGGGAGAAGGAGTGGATTGTGGAAGTGTCATATCAGTCATATATAGAGCATGGTGGCACCTGACATAACCCAGTGATTTGGGGACCATGACTCATGCAGCCCCACTGTCTGAGACCAATTGAGCTGCACCTGAGGCTTCAAGGTTGTTAACTATCAGTGCCACCTACATGTTGTTCAGCACCCTATGGCCACTAGAACCAGTAGTAGCAACTCAGTGCTCAACAGATCTATGCTGTTTCAAAGCTTATGAATAGCTTTAGTCTTCACATTGGATGGAGAATGACTGAATCCTAAATAAAATGACCCTTTGAGCTGCCCTTCACTTACTCTTCCTTATAAATGCTCCTGGGACAATAGGATTGGTAGTGTTGAAGATTCAGAGCTTTTGTATCCATGGGAATTTTCTCTGCTATGCTTTTGAAAAGGGGATTAAATTTGCCTTTAATAAAGCACTTGGGAATACTTATCATCATGGCACAAATATAAAAGAGAAACATCTTCCTGGCACTCAGGAAAGGGGGGAAAATGCTCATTTATGAAAATGCATGCCAAAAACATATTCCCTTGTAAGATTAATCACTGATGATACCAACTCAGTTTTTTTCCCAGTAAGTTCTCTCCTACTCTTCAGTCAGCTGTGTAAACACCTAATGTAATGGCTGATGATAAAGCACCACTGTTGGGCCACTTCTCCCTGACTGTATCACGACAGAAAATACAGGGTTTGATTGCAGTAACTGTGGATTGAATTCCAAAGCTATCCAAATTAATGTATGTGACTCCAGTCTGCCTTTCCAGTTGATTTCCTTCTGCTCCATTACCAAATTCCTAGGGCTGCCAATCAACTCGTCTTCCCTCGACATCTCTTGAGCTTTCAAAACTCATTTGCCATCTTTTCTTCCTAACATATCCTCCCAATAGTGTTCTGCCTCTATAGATCACACAGCCTTCAAGGACCAGCACAAATTTCATCTCTTACCTGAAGCCATTCCTTACTGCCATCTTCTTGTGGCAAGCCTTTAATCTGCGGAAATCACAGCACCTGGCATTCAGTCATCTTTTCCTAGGTACCCACATCCTGCCTTCAACCTCTTTTGTATTGTTAGCTGCTATTAGAGACCACACAACATTGGCCAGCAGAATTAATCTATCTCACAGACATTTTAAGGCATCCCGTGCAGTATTTTTAAATTAGGTTATCTTAAAAACCTGGATGTCTAGACCTTTGAGAGATGACAACAGCTAGCAACGTGGTGCCTATGTTTAAAGTGGCAGCGACTGGGCGGAACTGAGTGGCGGCCATCCCTATGCATAGGCGATAAATCTCCAGCTTGCTAACAATCATGCCATTCCTTTTGATTACATCCAACCAGCTTTACTCATTTATGTTATTTCATTACTGTTTCTCTGAGGGTACTGCAAATCACCTGCAAATTAGCCTTTATTCCTTTTTTGTGTTTCTTTGATTTAGTAGTTTTACCTCTCTACAGCTCACTCTCCACATGCAAGCTGGAATAATCTTTAAAAAGGAGAACAAGAAAGGAAAAAACTCTATTAGAGATTTTTATCACTCCTTTCGTTAAAACCACCCAAAGATATTCTGTCGAATTTAGAGAAATTGCATATTCCAATGGTAGCCTCCCTCCCCGACATGTCTCTCCCAGTTACTCATGTGTTTCAACCATCGTGCTTTTTCTTCTCCCTTGAAACACTCCAAGTTTTGCATTCCTTAGTTATTCATTTTTTCTTAGACATTTGTTTTTCTTCCAGATCTTTACATGGCTGTTTCCTTCTATCATTTAGGTCTTATTTGACCACCCCATATAAAGTACCCATTTTTACTCTCAGATCTTTCTTTTATTATTATTTTGCCTCATTATCCTATCTCATTTTCTTCTGCTGCTTTTCTAACAGGATCCTGTTTATATATTGGATACCTGCTCTTCCTGTTTCTTTCCATTAGAGAGGAAGCTCCAGGACAGCAGGAACCTTGTCTGTTTTTTTCACAACTTTTTCCCAGTCCCTGGCACAGTGCAGACCAAATGTAGGTGAATAACAATTATAAAGTCAGCTTACTAAATATGTGCATCTGCCTGGCTCATAATGCGATATAATAGTTATTTATGCTTTTTCTGCCCAGTGAGTTTGTAAGCATCTTGTAGGTGAACACCTGGCCTTGCATATTTAAAAAAAAATTGAAAGTACAAAGCAGAGAGCTATTTATAGATGTTTAATAGAGATTTGACAATATGTTTATTGAATGATTCATAAGTAGATTTAAAAGGCTGGGATGAGGCAATCTGTTATGTTAGTATTAAAACTTTTAAATGATAATAACCTTGGCCCAGAAATATCAAATCTAGACTTCCCCTTCTAGCCAAGATGGAGTAACAGATACCAAATTTATCCTCTTGCCTGAAACTACTATTTATATATATATATATATATATATGTAATGTGTGTGTGTGTATACACACACACACACACATATATATACATACATATATATGAAACAGTGGTTTTCAATACACTTGATATCAGACAACTAAGCACAGAGATTCCTGAGGGATGGGAAACAAAATGTGGTCCCTACAATTTTGTCAGTTTACTTAACAAATAAATGCATAAAAAATGTTCAATGTGATGAGACGCTAGGGAAATGCTAATTAAAACAACTCTGAAATACCACTATACACACCTATTAGAATCACTAAAACAAAAAGACTGACCACACAAATGTTTACATTGACACAAAAAAATAGTACAAAACAATGGAAATGTGCAATAATGCAACCACTTTAGAAAACAGTTTGACAGTTTCTTAAAAGTTAGATAGTTAGGAGAAATTGGAACCCTTGTGCATTGCTGGTGAGAATGTAAAATGGTGTAGCTTCTGTGGAGAACAGTATGAAAGTTCCCCAAAAAGTTAAATATAAAATTGTCACATGATCAAGCAATTCCACTTCTGAGTATATACCCCAAAGAAGTGAAAGAAGGGACTCAAATAGATATCTGTACACCCATGTTGATGGCAGCAGTATTCACAATAGTCAAAAGATAGAAACAACCCAAATATTCACTGATAGATAAACAAAATGTGGTATATTCACACAGTGAAATGCTGTTCAACCTTAAAAAGGAATGAAATTGTGACATAGGCTAAAACATGGATGCACCTTGAAGCACCTTGTTAAATGAAAGAAGCCAGACACAACATGGCAAATATTGTATGATTCCACTTATATGAAGTACGTGGAGTAGTCAAATGCATTGTGACAGAAAGTGAAATGGTGGTTGCTAGGGGTTGAGGGCAGGAAGAGAGGAAAGGGGAATTATTTTTTTAAATGTGTACACAGTTTCACTTTGGAAAGCGGAAAAAGATCAGTGGTTGGATGGTGGTGATGTTTGCACAACAGTGTAAATATGCTTAATACCACTGAACTATATATGCTTAAAAATGGTTAAAATGACAAATTTTATGTTATGTATATTTAACTACAATAAAAAAGTTAGATATTCATGTACCTTCCTCTCCTCAGTTTTTATTCAAGAGAAAAGTAAGCATACATTATATAAAAACTTGTACATGAATGTTCATAGCAGTTTTACTTGCAATAGCCAAAAGCGGGGGCCAATAGAAATATCCACCAACGGGTAAAGGGATAATAAACAAACCGTGATATACCCATACAATAAAATAATGCTCAGCAATGAAACAGAATGGACTGCTAAGGCACACATCAACATTGAGGGATATCAAAATAATTATGCTGAACAAAAGAAGACAGATAAGGAGTATATTTTATGATGCCATTTATATAAAACAATAGAAAATGCAACCTCATATATAGTGACACAAAGCAGATCAATGGCAGCCTGCAGGTTTGTATGCGTGTATCAGTGGTTTGCAGCAAAACAAGGTAGGGCGGAAGTATTCCAAAGAACCACTAGGAAATTTTGGGGGTGATGGATATGTTCATTCACTATCTTGATTTTCATGATTTTCTAACAGATATATACTTATGTCAAAACTCATCAGATGGAACACTTGAAGTATGTGAAGTTTGTTATATTTCAATTTTGCCTCAACAAAGGGTGTTAGAAACTAGTAAGTCTAATGCAATACCAGTGCAACGATGTCCACACGCCTAGGCTGGCCTTGTGATCCAAAAACCATTGCTATTTATGGAGGGCAGGAGCCACGACTTGGCTCATATTCACAGTAGTTGAATCAAATGAATGCTGGAAATCACTGACTTCAGGAGCTAGAATGCATTTGGTGCCCATGCATCTTAATGAAAATGAATGATAATGATTAGGAATTTAATGGATTCCTTGCTGTCTTATTGAAATTTAATAGAAAATTATAGAGCATAATTTGAAATCAATTTAAATTATCCAAATGAATAATTAATATGTCTGTCATAAAATTGTCTAGTGTCTATTATTTAAAGGCAAATGATTCAGAATTAGGTTTACCAAAAACTCTGGCTCTCTTGAGGCATAATGTTAAAGCATCCTCCTCCCTTGGTCCTCTTTGAACAATTCTTGGAACAGAAGAAAGAATAGAATCAGCACTGTTTGTATTGAAAAAAATATGCTTGTAGCAAGAAATACCTTATTTCATTTGACATTTGTATACAGCATATGCATAAACACTATCACATTATTCCTTAGGTAGTGAAAAAATATGAAATAAATACCATTGCCCTCATTTTACAGATGTCAAGCTTTCAATATCTGTCAGTTAAACTCAGGATAAAATCCAGTCACTGCATCCCATTACCTCTCTCCTTGTGTTTTACACTCTGGTAGGTTTGCCTTTTTTAGCTTCCATCAAAATGTTAAGTCCCTTGACACCTAACATTCCTTTTGAATGCTCTTTTTTCTGCCTAGGACTCAGTTCCCTGGATTTAGTGTGGGTGCTGCCTTCGTGCCCTCACAGTGACTTTCCTTGAGTCCATTACAATTTGGACTCCAAATACTTCTTCATAATGTTGCTCCAAATACTTCCCTTTATAGCACTTGATATTGCTAATATTGTGTGTTAATTATGCATTATTATGTTAATAGTAACACTTTAGTATATGATTTCCTTTGTTCGATTTCTGTCTCCCATATAGAGGGTATGCTCTGATTCCATTTTGTGCACTAATTTATCTCTAGTATGTGGCGCAAGGCCAAACACAAATAGGCATGTAGTAAACAGATGATAAAAATAAACAAGTCAATGAAACTGAGACAGAGAATTTAGTGACTTGGCCACTAAGAATGCTAACATGATTTTTTGACCCGTACCCTACCCATTAACCTACCTGTCCTCTAACATTGATCACGCGTTAAGGGAAATGGTAATCAATGCTTCTATGTCTAAGGGAAGGATTTGTAGATGAATATTGCATTTGAAGTGCCTGACCTCCTAAAATATGTAAAAGACATCTCACATAGATGTCAGCTGCTATAGAAGTTAATGTGGTGAGCCATCTTGGGGAACAATATGTTCTTGTATTTTAAATGTTGATTTTACTGTATAAAATGTATGTAGGCCTTCTGCTAGAGAGGAACATAGAACCTATACTTTATCTCCAAATGTGTGACTGATTAAGTAGCTGTGGGAAAATGTGGCTTTCAGCACAAACTGTTCTTATATACTCTGAAATTTATCCTGTGAGTTATTTGGTTAGATGTGAATGGTATAGGTAGGCAACTTTATAATATTTAACTTCAATATTACAAAGTTGTGTGAGGATTAAAGGAAATAATAGAAACAAAACACTTAGAATAGAACCTAATAAACGTTCAATAAATGTTAGTTGCTATTGCTCTCATGTTATTGCTCTCACTTCTGAAAATCATTCAGAAGTATACTTGGAGACCGATTCTCTCTCCTTCATGTCAAGTGACAATTATTTCCCCAACCATGTTTTGAGTCAAATTTCTTAGAGCGTGTTTTAATAGGGGCTAATAGGTATTTAGGATCTCAGACTGCTCTAAGATACTATTGCATGAGCTGTTAGTAGGAAGTGACTAGTATACACACAATGAAAATACAAAAATGATAAAATGATTCACTCATAATCAGACCATAGGTTCTGATCTTTCAGATCCTTTGAAAACCTTCTAAGTCTAGTTCATTCTCTAATTTTGCAAATAAGGCAATTAGAACACATTCTTTGAAAAACGCATGGAACATATTGAAAGATACAAAATGAGTCAAAGGCAAAACTTAGAATAAGATCTAGGCTTCTCTTCCCTTATCTCAAGGGTCTTCCCAGTGTCCTATAACTTATTCAGTTCTGTGGTGTATTAGTTTTCAAGGACCACCATAAAAAAGTCACTGGAGTGGAACTGCATTTCCTCACAATTATCAAGGCTAGAAGTCTGAAATCAAGGTGTAAGCACAGATGGGTCCTTCTGGAGACTGAAGGGGAAAATCTTTTCCATGCCACCGTCCTAGCTGCAGGTGGTTGCCAGCAATCCTTGACATTCCTTGGCTTGGAGACACATTACACCATTCTCTGCCTCTGTCTTCATATCACCTTTTCTCTTCTGTGTCTCTCCTTTTATAAGGACATTAGACATTGGATTTGAGGTTCACTCTAATCTATATGACCCCATTTTAACTAATTATATCTATAAAAACTCAATTTCCAAATAAGGTCACATTCTGAGGTTCCAGATAAACATGAGTTTGGGGGTATGTTATTCAACTGCAACATATCAGCAAATTATTTCGACTTATTAAAATATAAAATGAAAAGCTTAAAATCAAGGTTTTTCCATTTTTTTCATTTAGGGATAAACATCAAAAGCAACAACGTTTATGAAAACACTTTCAATATATAACTGTAAAACTGTAGCCCCTCGTATGCTAAACACATATATTCTCGGATTCATACTTGCTTAAAATCTACTCTCTTTCCAGCCTCCCCATACACAAAATGTTTCCGTAACGTGTTTTCCCCTAAAGTGCAGGTGGCCTCCTCATAGTCAAACTTAGCTTTGCCTACTTTTCTAAGTCTCTTAGTTTTCTTCCTCGATGCCTAAGAAACAAGAAGCAGAGTGGACTGACCAACCATCCCAGTTTGCCCAGGATGTCTCGAGTTCAACATTCAAAGTCCCACATTGGTAAACCCCTCAATCCCAGGCAAACTGGAACCATTGGTCACCCTCGCAAAGGGTCTCAGGGGATAGTGACTCAAGGGGGTGAAAATGAAGAGGACTAAGTAGTATTCATTTGCTAATTTATTATATTCTTGGGATTTTATCCTTCTGGGAATTGTCTTACTTTGCAGGTAAAATAGAAAATTGATTAAAATATTGAAGTGCAGTTATCTGCAGCTATGCCTAGGCACCATTTACAGGTCCTGTGGTTTAAATCTTTCATCTAATGGTCTTCGTGGATTTGATTATACACACCTTGTTGAGCTAAAGAGTCATGCAATACGATATAGGAACTAGTCAAGGATAGGCTAAGGGAAGAAATTTTCCTCTGGGTAAGGTTATACCAGGTTCTTTAAATGATCTCATTTCATCATTGATCGTTTGTTCCTAAATTGGTCTCATTACTGAAATCACTTGGGAAACATTTAAAAAAAAAGGAAAAGATTTTCTGATCTTATCTCCAGACATTTAATAGGTCTCTGATGGGAATTAAAAATCTGTGTTCATTAGGTGATTCTGATAATCAACCAACTTTGGGAAGAACAGTATGAAACTACTGAAATATCTGGCCTACATTTGAACTATCAAAACAAAAAACCACCCCCCAAAGCATTGTTGCTGCCCAACCAGGTCATTTGCCCACTGCCCAAGAGGAAGCCAATACCCTGAGTCAGCAGGATTTACGGCAGAGAAAGAGGTTATTTCACATAGCGCTAAGTGGGGAGATGGGAGAAATTTCTGAAATCCACCTTCCCAAGAATTTGGGAGACAGGGTTTTTAAAGATAATTTGGCTTAGGCAATTGAGCCTGCTAATTAGCAGTGTTCAGGGGGAACCATAGGGTTGTAGAAATTGTCTTCTTTGCTGACCAGTTTCTTGGGTGGGGGTCACAAGATCAGTTGAGTCAGTTCCTCAGTATGGGCCACTGGTCTGGGTGAGTCAGTCATTCCACTGGATGTGGGACCTGGAAGATATCTCAGAAACTACCCCTAGGTTTCAAAGGTGATGTTATCTATGGAGAAAGCCAAGAACCTTTATGACCATGAGCTATGTGGCTCCGGAGTGGCAATTATAGAGAAGCAAACAGGGGGACAGTGGCTAATTATCATTATTTTTAGCTAAGCCTGTGCCTTATTTTTAGCTAGGCGCTTACCACTGTTCTCGCCTTGAGCCCCTATTATTAATTTGTAAGGGCAGTTTTAGCATTTGCTGGACAAATAACTCCCACCAATAGAAGCATTGTTACTTGATTTACAGCTACCCTAGAATAAAACAATTTCATATACAGATTTATACACACATATAAACTTCAATATTATGACTTCTTCCAGAGTTTAGTAGTCATAGAATTTGAGAGCTATGCTCTCTTCTCAGCTTTGGAAAGTATAAATTTAGGAACCCAGAACAGACATTTGTGACGAAGAGCCGGAAAGTCAAATGAGCTGTGTGTAGGAGCCAGAACACAAAGCAATTGAAAGAGACCGGCTGAGTCCATTAGAGCTGGACGCAGTTGGAATCTGTGTTGCTTCCCTGTCCTGCAAGGCTCCCCTAGGTCAGGAGGGAAAGTGTTGTGGTAGTGGTTTGGGGACCGAGTGGCAGTGTGGAGAAAGATCTATCAGTCTTTCAGAAACAGTAAGACTCTGGAGAAAAGAGAAAGATCCAGAGGAAAAAGGCCTGGATGAGCCTGACAGCTTGTACAGAGAATATGCTTCAGGGGAGTTTGCCTTTGCTAGGTCCTCGGGGCAGGGGGGGGAGGGGGGCGGCTGTGGATACAGGGCAGGCCAAGTCTGGGGAGCAGGTGGAGGTACACATCTTAGCACTGGCTGCCCCTTAGGGACTGAGCAGCTGCACCCTCTGGGGTGCGACTCATTCGCCCCATGGTAAGAATGAGAGGGCTACTTCTCGATAAAAAAATCCTTCTTTGAGATCAGAGATGTGCAGTGCCTGAGATGCCAGAGCTCTGGTCTACTGAAATGGCCACAGCAAAAATGGAAGCAAAGAAGCCAAGTTAGGGTTTCTTGCTGCTCAACTAGGAAAGGGTCATTTCAGGTGATTTAGTCGGTACCTTAGAATCTCTACTGGAATAAAATGTAGTCGCTGTGAGAGTAGGGAAAGTATGAAAGGCACAGGGGAAAACAGAAGATAGAAAGTGCTATTCCAAGGCTTATACAAAGAGCTGCATAAAAAAGGGAACTATCTGAAAGAAACAACTTCCTTTTATATATAATCTAAAAGGAGATACCAGACCATAAGAAAGATCTGCCTGTCTGTGAGCCTATAAACATGCAAAAATGAGGCTGTATCAAGGATTCAGAGATATTTCTGAGACAAGTCCCAGAGATACCTTCTTAGGCTCCATATTTTGAAAATATTCATGAGTTCTTTTAGCCCTCCTAAGACACAAATGTGGTTTAAGCTTAAATTAGTATTTTCTCTTTGCTAACATTTATTGAGCATCTACTATGTGCCAGGCTCTCTTGCTAAAGTTATGACATGCATCATTTTTGTTTATTCTTGACAACAAATGATAGTGTTTTTTTTACTCCCACTTTGCAGATGAGGAGATCAAGACTGAGATAGATGAATTAGCTCTTATGAGGTCAGAAAGCTAGAGAAGGTCGGAGCTGAGACATAAATCTGTGTCTATCACACTACAAACCAATTGTTCTTATAGCCCATGCCATAGAGGTTATTGCATTATGATTTATGAATTGTATAATAAATATCCCTGTAAAAGGGAGATAAAGGAGAGGCTGATAACTGAATCATGGCCAATGATTTGAAGTAGGTTGAAAAAAAGAGGAAAGAGTAAGAAACAAACTACAGCATAAAGAAATTAAATTATAATTTTATTTATGGAAGTGAACTTACTTTACTTGCTTTGTGGGGCGAGGATATGCCTCATGTTGCTCAACTGTGGCATGAACAATAATATTGAAAATGGGAAGAGATCTGGAGGTCATGATCTTCAGAATTGCATGTGGATAAACGAGCTCACATCTGACTATAGAATCTCTAACTCTTACATCAAATTCATTAAAAATATCATCTGAGGGAGGGGAGAAAGGGGAGTACAATCTGATTGTAATTCAATGAAGAGCTAAGTAAACTATAAATATTTTATTTGGGTAAATTTTTTTCTTTAAAATCTTATATACTTCAATTTCACTGAATGAATAGAGTTTCCAATCTAATATAGAAATTATATAAAACTTTATTTTCTTTGTTAGTGCCCCACAATTTTGCAGTGTTAAAGCACTATCTTTCTAAAGACATAGGAAAGTCTTTATTGCTTTATATTGCTGTCAATAACAATTACAAATTCAGTTTCAAAGTTGGAGTAAGATTCAGGCAAATTATGAACTACCCTGTGTTTCAAATTACTCCATCTACAAAATGGGTCTGGCTACAATGATTTCTGAAATTTATGAATTGAAGAGGGCATGACAGAATGAGTGATTGGTGGATGAGTGATCTGTCGTGAGTCTCTGATTTCTCTGTCCATGAAACGGTCCAGCTGCCATCCCCCATGAACTATCTTAACGTTGGTACGGTAGGAGGGGCAATCAGTAGATGAGAATCTTAGGGCATCAGAATGTTTATTAATGTTTCTAATGATGCATCATCAAGTACTTAGGAATACTTTTGGCCTTGGGTGAATTTCTAGAAGCATTTAAACAGCTGTGTGAGCTTTTCAATGTTTTCTTTTTAGTTTACTAGCTACAACTGACTGGCTGCTAATGGGCTATTACCTTCATATAGAAAAAAGTTACGCTTGTCAAGTTGGAAGAAATATATTCCATACATACAAAATTATGAAAGAATCGGGATACTAGATCACACAGGTTTAGAACCAAATTTATCACTTGCAGCATATCTTTGGACATATCACTTATCTTCTCAGGTCTCAGTTTCCTCATCTTAAAAACAGGAATAATGATACTACATCTTGGAACTATTTTAAGGATTAAGTGAGTTGATGTATGAAAGGGCTTAGAATAGTGTCTGGCATGTAGGCAGAGCTCCATAAGCATTAGCTGTTACTTTTCTCACCTTAATTGGAACTGAGGTGCTTTTCTACGGGGATATAAAATATTTTTCCACACTTCTTAAGGAACTGAAAAGAACTTTAAATACACCATCTCTGATTGAAAGAAGGAACCAACAAACATGCGATGGATTTGATAGTGTGCTAAATGCCTGTAGAAACAGGGGAAATATATTTAGTACAAATATTTTAATTTCCTCAAGAAATAGAACCTGTTACTGCAGCAACAGCCACATATCTGACTACAATGTGTTCACGAAATGAAAGGAAAAAGAGAGTAGTCATAGAAACCACAAAGGAGAAATTATACTTGGAGCAGATTTCCAAGTCTCTAGTTATTAAATAATAAACTGAGACCTCATAAACATGGAAATGTATTCTAAACATAAAGTACTCAAGCTCTACTATACTAATTTAAATAAAGTCTAATTACTTTCCATATTAAAGAGGTAGTCACTTTTTTCTCTTGCTGATGCATTATAATAAATAGCATCATTTCAGTCAATAAAAAGGGCATTCAAATGATTAAAAGTTTTTCTTTTCACGCACAGAGACTCCTCTGTTGACTAAAGATGGGTTGATCCATTGCAGCTGCGCTGTAGCTCCGACCTCAGAGAGCAAGGCTGATACCTGGTAACCCTACGACATGGGGGAGGATATTCTTTTTTAAATCTTAAACTCTCTTGGATGTTTAGGAAAGATCTCTGCTTGACCAGCTTTTTCTCCACAGCCAGCCAAGAAGGGAGACTCCAAGGTGTTGATTAACATACAGCCTCACCGACCTGGGTTCTTCCTCTACCCCGCAAATCACTGCTTTCCTGCAACTATCCACAGACTCGCTCCATTCCCCTTTCTCTTTCTCTTGGCACCTAACTCAAACGGATTGCATTAACAGATGAGAGACAGCAAAAGCAAAGCTCATTGGCTTAGCTGCTGCCTGCAAAAATCCTTAGCTTTAGGGTCAGAGCTCCCGGATAAGAAAGGAAGGAGCTTTGTAGGTTGAAGAGCTGGGAAAATACTCACCTGGTTACAAGACCCGTGATACCCTTTCCAAATGGTACCTACTTACATGATTCTATTACTACAACTACTTTTCACGATGATGTGTTGGCCAATGTTTATTTAGTGTCTGGCACCTGCCAAACCATGATAAATTTGTTACAAGCATTGTCGTAATCCTCTCAATAGTAAAAAGAGATTGATATGGTTATTATTTTACTTTACCGATGAGAAGGCTGAGGCAGCTGAGGCTTAGAGAATTTTAAAAATTTACCGGGGAGGGTGTAGACAACTAATAAGGTAGTGAATAAACACTCCATCCCCCAGCCCCCCTTTTAAAAAAAATTCAGTAGTCACCTTCTTAACCTTCATGCTCACCTTCTTAACCTTTATGCCAGTTCTCAAAGTGGGGTCACCAGAGGGCAGCAACATCATCTCCTGGGAACTAGAAACGCAAATTCTCAGGCTCCATCATAGACCTACTGAATGAGCCACCCTTGGGGGCAGCCCAGCACTCTATGGTTAGATAAATTCGCCAGGGCCAATGTGATGCAACTTTGAAGACCACTGTTTTATGCTGCACTGCCTCTTCTTTAAAACTGGAAAATTAAAAAAAAAAAGAAGAAGAAGAGAAAGAAAAAAACCTCCTCCTAGTCCAAGTATTAGAAAATGGCCTTATATTAATAAACCCCACTGAGCTTGCTGGGTTTCTTATAAGCCTGTGATTGTGGCAATTGCATGGCTCTTTTCAAGAAAGAACAAGTTGTCAAGAAAAACTTAGAGAAAACCCAAGACTTCTGAAATCCTGTCACTATTCAAACCATATAGGAATGCAGATGACATGGAGAAAACTGGCTTAGTTTTAAATGAGAAAGTCGTGTATTTTTATGTTTTGTGACAGGTATCATATGGATTAAGAAATTCTATTTATGTCTCTATTACGCTAATGAAGTGCACTGGGACAAAAAGTAACCTTCCTTATCCTGAGCCTTTGTGACAGCTTATTTCCTTTCAGGAGATGAAAGCGATGAGCAATGCATCTGCTAATAAACCTATAGTGGCATTATTTTGCTTGTGAATATGACAATATCGCAACCCCGTGTTACATGTATAACATCAGATGTGCCATGATAGGAGAAGAAAAGAGAGACATAATTCCCACCTAGGAAGTGTCAATCAATACTAAGTTGAAATGTAGTTCAAGGGAAATGTCATTCTTGTAATATTCTGGCAGAGCAACTGAGAAAAAAAACTCTTTGAGAATTCCTAGATAAATTAGAATCTGTTCCACTGACTGTGAAGTTGATCTGTTGCTGCTGATCTGTCTTTTCTAGGCTCTTGTGACTATGTAGACTGGTTATTTCCTATTTCATTCAATGTTTCAGAATGTTCATGAGTAGGAACACATATCTAATCCCTCTGGCATTTTTTAAACAGTGGCATTTTAAAAATGATGACTTTGCCAAGTTCAGAACTGTATTTTTTGTATCAAGCACAGAGTGATTGCTTAATAATTACCTGCTGGCTGGATGGCCGATGCACCCTCTCATTAGGTAGGTCACTCCCCAGCCTGCTGCCCTTGTGTCGTTCTCACGAGGCCGGCATATCCGTGCCCTGGCCCCGTTCCAGGATTGCCAGTTTATAAAACATATTTACTTGAAATTCAAGTTTGGTGAATTATTAAATTTTACCCTTGGAAGGAAGCTTAGAAACGTTCTAATCCCAGCCTCTCTATAACATAACTGAAGACTGAGAACTCTCTTAACACCTCTTGTAACAAAAATCTTGCTGTTCCATGGTGGAGTGTGTTTCTTGACTAGATCCCCTTTCTTTCTCTGTAAGATCTTAACCTAATACCTGTTGTCTGGGCTCCCAACTATGAATCTGGGCCCTTGCTACTTCAAAGATTATCTTGGGACCAGCAACATGGGCCCCCCCCACCCCAGGCAGTTTGCTAGACATGCAGATTCTCAGGCACCATTCCAAACCCCTAACTCAATCTTCATTTAAAATGATCCCCTGGTGATTGCATATTAAAAATTTTCAAATAGCTTTATTGAGTGGCACATAAAATTAAGTGCACATAAAGTGAACATTTTAATAAATGTTTATCTTGTTTCAGGGGTATATACATAGCACCACAATCAAGGTAATGAGCATACCATCATTCCTAGAAGTTTCCTCATGTCTCTTTATAATTCACTGACCCTTTCCACCTCCTCATCCCCAGGCAACCACTGATCTGTTTTCTGTCACAGATAAATTTGCATTTCCTAGATTTAAAAATAAATGGAAAAACACAACAGGTACTTTTTTAAAAATAACTTTGGTTCTTTCATCTCTGAGAGTTATCAATGTTGATGTGTGTATTAATAGCTAAGTTTTTTTATTGCTGAATAGTATTCCATCATATGAGTACACCACAGTTTATCCATTCACCCTTTGCTGGACATTTGTATTATTTCTATATTTATATTATAAATGAAGCTGCTCTGAATATTTATTATGTAAGTCTTCACATGGACACATGCTTGCTTTTTTTTTTTTTTTTTTTTTTTTTAATAAATAGCTAGAGTGGTATATCTGATGGTGATATTGTGAAATATGTATTTGGTCTTCATCCTCATTTCCTGGCATACAACTCCTATAATCCTCAGAATCTCCAAAGTGATGTTTCTGTTATGCTAATGAGTTGGCTGATGGTTGGCAGCCCCTAGGTAGCTTCCAGACGGGGGCTGGTCACAGAAAGACCAAAGCAAATGGAAATTTCAGCCTCACACCCCCAGCTTGGACCCAGGGGCTGAAGGTTAAGTTGATTACCAATAGGCAATTTAACCAAACATGCCTATATAATGAAGCTTCCATAAAAAGCCACAAGGCTATTTTTGAAGAGCTTCAGGATACCTGAACATGTGGAGGTTCCTGGAGGGAGGCACACCAGAGGAGAGCATGGAAGCTCCACACCCCCTCCCGTACCTCCCATACCGCGCCCTACACATCTCTTCAGCGGCATCCTTCGTTAATATCCTTTATAATAAACCAGTAGACAGCAGGGTTTTCCTGAGTTCTGTGAGCTGCTCTAGCAAATTAGTTGAACACAAAAATGGGGGTCATGGAAACCCTGACTTACAGCTCGTCTATCAGATACACAGGTAAAACAACCTGGAGTATGTGATTGACATCTGAAGTAGGGGGCGGTCTTGTGCAACTGCACCCTCAACCTGTGGGACCTGACCCCTATCTTCAGGTAGTGTCAAAATTGAATTGAGGGGTGCCCAGATGGGAATTGGGGGCATCCCGATGGTGTCTGCTGCAGCATTCATTGCTTGCTCGCCAGCGGGGAGAAATCCTCATAAACTTCTTTTTTTCTTCTCTGTGTTTCACTCGGATAGTTTCTACAGTTTTATCTTCAAATTTACTAATACTCTCTTCTGCAATGTCTAATCTACTTCTAAGTTTATCCAGAGTATTTTTCATCTTGGACATTTTTGTTTTCGTCTCTAGAATTTATATTTGCAACCTTTTTTCTAATCTTCCATGTCTCTACTTAGCATGGAATTTTTTTCTAGCTTCTTTCTCATACACAATGCAGTTATAATAATTGTTTTTAAATGTCCTTTTCTACTAATTCTTTCAATTATGGATTAATTTCAATTGATTAATTTTCCTCAAAATTGATCCTATTTTTCTCCATGTTGCATGTCTGCTAAGTTTTGATTGCCAAACATTGTGAATTTTACCTTGTTGATTATTGAATATTTTTACATTTTTACAAATATTCCTCAGCTCTGTTCTAGGAGGTACTTAAGTTACTTGAAGACAGTTTGATTCTTTTTCCTCTTTCTTTTAATATTTGACAAGTAGAACTAGATCAGTGTCAAGGAAAGAGCTAATTTTTGCTCCACTACTGAAGAAAATACTCTTCTGGGTACTCTATCTAATGCCACATGAATTATGAGGTTTTCACTTTGGCTAGCAGGAACAGGAACTAGTTCCTGCTTTTTGAGACCTACTATTGTTCTCTCAAATACTTTCTTGGACTTGGGCAGTTACCTCTCACTAGGGAACTAAGCAGTACTCAGCCCTGTACTGAAGTTGGGGAAACCCCAGGAAGAGCTTCAGAATTCTCTCCTGGGCTTTCCTTTCCTCTCTGTTATTCTGCCCCATGAACTCTAGCTGCCTTGGTCTCCCTGAACTCTCAGCTCTGTCTTCTCAATGCGTGCAGTCTTCTGCACTCTGTCTGCATTTCCCCTCGGTGTCACAGCTTGGAAACTCTTCCCGTCTAATACACTGGGCGCGATCATGGGACTTACCTCATTCATTTGTGACTTCCAGAGTTGGCTGTCCTTCTTTGCCTGATGTGCAAAATTTTGAAAAAGTTCTCTCAGATGTTTTTCCCACCTTTTCATTATTTCACGTGAAAGTGTAACTTACATAATCGAGTATCTGTTACTCCATCTTGGTCTGAAACACAAATCATGAGCGTTAAAATTTGAGAAGCACTGCTCTTCATGGGACATCTCTGCTGATCTCCCTGAATCTTTTCTTCTTTAGCCTGAATATCCCCAGGTAATGCAACTGGCATTCTCCTGGCATGATCCCTATGCCTATGTGAATTTATTTTTTTAAAATGAATGCTTAGACACATTACCTGTTGTGGTGGTCCTGGTGTTATTTTTCAGAATTCTTTGTACTTTATATGTTGATTAATTGCCATCTAATTTGTTTCAATCCATCATTTAAAGCATTCAATACATTTAGGAAAAATATGACATCATCTTATTGTAGAAATTACAGTTCCATATTGTCTGAAAATCTGATAAACCACCAATTAATTTCATCATCCAAGACACTGATAAAATTATTGATCAGAGTGGTGAAGGCATTCTTCTGAGTTCTTTTCCCAGACTGGCATTGATCCATTAATCGATATTTTGCATAGAATCATTTAACCAAATCATGAATCTACCTACTGTATGACCATTCAATTTGTGTTTGTTTACAGAGATATCTTGTCTTTACCAAAGTTTTGATGATATTCAGAAATTCTTTGTGTTTTGAATGCTTAAAAGTGTGTATTGAATGAAAATACTAATGGTAATTGTCTCCTGGTCGTGGGATGAATAATAATCTTTATTTTTTTAATATTGTTTGTCATTAAGATTTTTTTATGTCAGATTAATTTTTATAATATGATAAAATAAATTTTAAAAATTGTTTCTCTGTTTTCAACATCCCCCAATCTATCTACCGAATGACTTAGAATAATAGAAAAGAAAGACTGTAGCTGACTTTTTATTAGTTAATCTTCCTTAATTCCAAATGATCATATTTTCAATTTAAAAAACTTATAAACCATTCTTTTAATTACCCATTTCAGAATCTTTCCTACAACTTTTTTCTCCTTTGGAAACGTGGGGTAGTACTGATCTCTCATCTCTCTGTTCAATATATTGCCTTAAGTTGCACTAACTGAGGCTGGGCAATTTCAATTACAAGTTCTCAAAAATTCCCAGAGTGGATTTCCCCTAGTAAAGGGTCCCCACACTCATAGGGATCCTGATTTCTTCCCATTTAGTCAGTGAACTTTCATTGATATTTGTCTTATCCAGCCTCATTTATGGGTCATTTTTAAAATTACTATTTTTCAACAGAAACTTTTGAGGTGAAATTAGTTAAAGCATTTTATTTTTATTCTGTTGATATTTACTGCTGACTAATTGACACAAAGGCCTATTTTTCTTTCTTTTTCTTGCTTTTAGTAAAGAAGCTCATCTACATACAAATACGTTAAGTTTTCTAAAAGCTTTCCTCAAATATAACTGTGCCCATTAATGCTGTGTGTTCATGTGGGAAAGGGTGGTATGCTTTCGATCTGTAGCTTGATCTTGTTCATGATATATGAAGTGTTATAAGTTGAATTTTAAAAGTCGATATTTTAGGGCTGTTAGCATAAGTACTATCAAATAATCAACAGCATTATTTTGTACTATAATAAATAGTACAAAAGCTCCAAGGTATAACACCAAAGTGTATGTTGTCTAATCAGATGTCTGGCAGACAGCCTTCTTTGTCAAGTTGCCTCCATCTTGTGGTGTGGGCATCTTACAGGACCTCTTACTGAATCCTCTGCATTTGCCTGGGTAACAAGCAAAGACAGACTGCAAGAAGTCAAATTTCAAGGTCCCATCTTGCATGGAAAAGAGTCTGAGACTCCTTTCCTTAAGGCCAAGAAGAGGAAAGAGAGATCAAGGAGCATCTTGCCAGATTCAACCACAGGGGAGGAGTCTTTTCAGATTGCTCTTACTGTTTAACATGCCTTCGAGCACACTGCTGAGAGCTTCTAAAGTGTTTGTGTCCTTTGGTTATACTTGCTTGTCTCCATCTTTTGTTCATTTCTAATCCATTCTGGTACCTCATTGCAGAAGTCAGCATTACTCTGTTCCAGGAAGGTTCTGACCTGACCAACTTTCCCCTCATTTTTCTGTTAGTGTCATTTCCCAATTTGGTGGCTGGACAAAGAGGAGTATTGCCGTCGTCCCATTTAGATTCCTCCTTAGGCTAATGTGAACCAGGAATGCTGGTTCCTCCTCACGTCCTGAAAATATCATAACACACCACACACACACACATACACATCCACACACTACATTTATGCATATTGCTGCCAGCAAGGTGTTGACTCTTTGCTTATGGTTTTTGTTCATTTTGTTTATGGTTTTGTTATAAACTTCTCCAGGGAAAGAAATGTAGCAGGGAAGATGTTATATCTTCTGATTCAGAAGCCTTATTGTATGTGTCTCTTTGGATACAGAAAGTCCTGGTAACTCAAGCAAACTAACCCAGGTGTTTGATGTGAAAACCCTGCAGTAAGTTGAGTAAATTCCCTGTTTCTCCTTTTCCTTTCAGCTGCCCCTTATGAGTGACAATGCTGCATGAGATCTTGCTCTTGAGATCTTGAGATGCCCATTAGGATTTGAGAGTGCAGCCCTTTGCACATTATAGATTTTTTTTTCCAGCTTCATTGAGGTATAATTGACAAATAGAAATTGTATGTATTTAAGGCATAAAACTTGATTTTTGCCATATGTATACATTGTGAAATTCTCACCAAAATCAAGCTAATTAATATATCCATCACCTCATATAGTTACCATTTTCTTCCCTCCCTCCCTTCTCCTCCTCCTCTCTCTCTCTCTCTTTCTCTCTCTCACCCTTCCCACTCTCTCTTTTTCTTTCTTTTTTTTCTTTTGTGGTGAGAACACTTAAGATCTACCCTATAAGCGAAATTTCTAGTACAAATACCATATTGTCAATTGCAGTAATGATGCTACAAATTAGATCTCCAGGTCTCATTCATCTTGCAAAACTGTAATTTTGTACCCTTTGACCAACATCTCCCAATTTCCACCCCTCAGCCTCTGGCAACCACTCTTCTACTCTTGGCTTCTATGAGTTTGACTTAATTTAGATTTGACATATAAGAGATCATGCCCTATTTGTCTTTCTTTGTCTGGCTTGTTTCACTTAACCCTAAGTTCACCCATGTTGTCAGAAATGGCAGGATCTTCTTTTTTAGGGCTGAATAATATCCCATAGTATGTATATATTACATATTCATTATTCATTTACTTGTCAGTGGTCATTTAGATTGCTTCCATAACTTTATTATTGTAAATAATGCTACACTGAATATGGGATTGTAAATATCTTTTTGAAATTCGGATTTCATTTCCTATGAATATATACCCAGAAATGGGATTGCTGAATTTTTTGAGGAACTTCAATATTGTTTCCACAATGGCTATACCAATTTACATTATCATCAACAGTACACAAGGATTCTCTTTTCTCCACATCTTTGCCAACACTTATCTTTTGCTGATAATAGCCATTCTAACAGGTGTGAGGTAATATTTCCTTGCAGTTTTGATTGCATTTCCCTGGTGATTAGTGATGTTGGGTAATATCTTTGAATATACCTGTTTGCCATATGTATGTTTTCTTCAGAAAAATGTCTATTCATATCTTTTGCCCATTTTATATCAGGTTATTATTGTTAGCATCATTATTATTTTACTACCGAGTTATGAGTTTCATGTATATTATTAAACAGGACTCTCAGGTTTGTTTAAAGTACCAAGCGTGAGTAATTGGCAGAGTTAAAGAGTTTGATCTGAAACTAGACTTATCCCGAAGACCTTACATATTATGTTTGCAGCTTCTGTACAAAAAAAAAAAAAAAAAAAAAAAAAAATCAACATTTCTTTAACATGGGAAACCACAAAAAAGTTATTAGTACTTTGCTTGCAGTTGAGTGCTAATACAGTGGGACAATGGACTTGATTTTTTCGGAATTTGCTTTTTTTCCTGTCTTTCTTAAGAATTTGGCAACAGTTTTGTTGTGTTTTCTGCAGTGTTGTCATTTCCAGGGTACTGACGCAAGGCCCTTCAAGAGGCACAGGCAGTTTATGTGGGTAACTAGCTGTCCTCTCTGAGAGGTTTATTCTATGAGTTAAGTTGGGTAAGTGAGTGGAAATAGAAGTGGTTAGATAATTGGAGAAAGGGAGAACGGATTATTTTTGAGGGTCCAGAAGGTCTTTTCAGATTGATACAACTTTATTTTGTGGAAAAGAGAATCTCATATGAAAGCCCAGAAAGTATTGCATTTTTGCTATGAAGTGTGCTCTAGGTAAATTCTGGGGAATCGAAGCTGTAGGAGCAACACAGCGGTTCTTGTACAGAAAGAAGTCGGAGCTGTACATGAATAACGACTAAGAAACGAAGCTGGCGGGCGGGGCCTCCGGGGCGGAGCGGCCACCTCCTTGGAACGGCAGGCGGAGCAGAACCAACCTGGAGC
>RJWJ010007665.1:0-56549 GCA_004363605.1 Indri indri | reverse complement strand
TAAGACAAAAATAACAGATAACCTACAAAGGAAAACCTATCAGACTAACTGCAGACTTCTCAAATGAAACCCTACAAGCCAGAAGGGACTGGGGACCCATCCTCAATCTTCTTAAACAGAACAATGGCCAACCTAGAATTCTTTTCCTAGCAAAGCTGAGCATCATCTACGAGGGAGAAATAAAGACTGTCCCAGACAAACAATCACTGATGTAATTTGCGAAGACCAGACCTGCTCTGCAGGGAGTACTCAGACCTGCATTATACACTGAACAGCACAATAGACAGCCACCAAATTAAAAACACTCAAGAGTTAAAGCCCAGAACCCAGATTCCACAATGGCTTGAGAGGTAAAACAATAAGAACTTGCCCAACAATATAAACAGAAGTCTACCTCAAATACCAATCCTCTCAATAAATGTGAATGGCTTGAACTGTCCTTTGAAGAGACATAGACCGGCTGAGTGGATAAAACACCGTAAGCCAAGTATCTACTATCTCCAGGAAATGCATCTAACCCACAAAGATGCTTTTAGACTCATGGTTAAGGGTTGGAAAACAAACTTTCAGGTAAATGGAAACCAAAAGAGAGTGGGGGTAGCAATTCTGATTTCAGACAGCATAAATTTTAAAATAGCAAAGTAAAGAAAGACAAAGATGGTCACTATGTAATGGTGAAAGGAAAAATCCAACAAGAAGACTTAACAATTCTTAGTATCTATGCACCCGGATATATAAAGCAAACCCTGTATGAACTAAATAGCATAATAAACAGTAATGTCATAGTAGTGGGGGCATTTCAATACCCCATTGTCTGAAATGGACAGATCCTCCACACAAAAAATAAGCAAAGAAATAATGGACTTAAAGAGAGCTCTAGAACAAATGGGTCTAACAGAAGTCTACAGAACATTCCACCCAAATAAAGCTGAATATACATTCTTCTCATCAGCTCATGGAACTTTCTCCAAAATCGACCACATCCTAGGCCACAAATCAGACCTCAATAAATTTTAAAAAAATAGAAGTTGTACCATGTGTCTTCTCAGACCATAGTGGTATAAAACTAGAGATCAATTCCAACAGAAAGTTCACCACTTCACAAAGTTATGGAAATTAAACAATCTATTGCTGAATGACTGCTGGGCAAAGGAAGAGATTCAGATGGAGATAAAAAAATTCTTTGCATTAAATGATAAGGGGGACACAAGCTATCAAAACCTGTGGGATACAGCAAAAGCATTCCTGAGAAGAAAACTATAAATGCTCACATCCAAAAGAAAGCTCACAAATCAACAAACTAATAAACCATCTCGAGGAACTGGAAAATGAAGAGCAAATTAATTCTAAACCTAGCAGAAGAAAGGAAATAACTAAGATTAGAGCAGAACTAAATGAAATTGAGAACCAAAGAACTATACAGAAGATCAATAAAACCAAAAGCTGGTTTTTGAAAAGATAAACAAAATTGATAGCCCTCTTGCTAGATTGACAAGAACTACCAAAAAAAGGTCTTTAATAAACTCAATCAGAAATGAAAAAGGAGAGGTCACTACAGACATCATGGAAATACAAAACATTATCTTTGAATACTATAAAAATCTATATGCTCAAAAGTTACAAAATGTGTGGGAAATGGACAGATTCTTGGAAACACACAACCTCCCTAAACTCAAGGAGGAAATAGAACTCCTGAACAGACCAATATCAAGCACAGAAATTGGAGCAGCAATAAAAAATCTTCCAAAAAAAAAAAAAAAGTCCTGGATGGGTTCACACCCAAATTTTACCAAACATACAAAGAAGAACTCATACCTATATTGCAGAAATTATTCCAAAACACTGAGAAAGATGGTATCCTCTCCAACTCATTCTGTGAGGCCAATATCACCTTGATACCAAAGTCAGGAAAGGACGTAGCAAAAAAAGGAAACTACAGACCAATATCCCTCATGAATACAGATGCAAAAATTCTCAACAAAATTTTAGCAAACTGAATCCAACAGCACATAAAAAAAATAATTCACCATGACCAGGTGGGCTTTATCCCAGGGATGTAAGGCTGGTTCAACATACACAAATCTGTAAATGTAATTCACCACACAAATAAAAGCAAGAACAAAGACCATATGATTCTCTCAATAGGTGTAGAAAAAGCATTTGATAAAATCCAGCACACTTTTATGATAAAAACCCTCAACAAAATAGGCATAGATGGGCTTTAAAATTATTAATACCATATATGACAAACCCACAGCCAATATGATATTGAATGGGGAAAAATTGAAAGCATTCACTTAGAACTGGAGCCAAACAAGGTTGCCCACTATCTCCACTTCTATTCAACACAGTGCTGGAGATCCTTGCTAGAGCAATCAGACAAGAGAAGGGAATTAAGGTGTCTGAATGGGAGCAGAAAAGGTCAAACTATCACTCTTTGCTGATGATATGCTATTATACCTAGAAAATCCCAAGGATTCAGCCAAGAGACTCCTGGAATTGAAAAACAAATTCAGTAAAGTCTCAGCATACAAAATTAACACACACAAATCACTGGCATTCATATATGCCAATAACAGTCAAGCTGAAAATCAAATCAAAGACACAAGGCCTTTCACAATAGCATCAAAGAAATTTAAATATTTAGGAATATATTTAATGAAGGAGGTGAGAGATATTTATAGGGAGAACTACGAAATGCTGAGAAAAGAAATTGTAGACTATGTGCACAGATGGAAATCCGTACCGTGATCATGGATTGGTAGAATCAATATTGTTAAAATGTCCATTCTACCTAAAGTGATCTACAGAATTAATGTAATCCCTATCAAAATTCCACAATCATTCTTTACCGATTCAGAAAAAATAATTCTATGCTTCATCTGAAACCAGAGAAGACCTCATATAGCCAAAGCAATCTTAAGCAAAAAGAAAAAATTGGGAGACATCAGTCTGCCAGACTTCAGTCTTTACTATAAGGCTATAGTAACCAAAACACCATGGTACTGGCACAAGAACAGAGATATAAACCTTTCGAATAGGATGGAGATCCCAGATATAAAACCATCCTCATATTGTCATCTAATCTTTGACAAAGCAGACAAAAGTATACATTGGGGAAAAGCATCTCTATTCAATAAGTGGTGCTGGGAAAATTGGATATCCACATGCAGAAGATTGAAACTGGATCCCCACCTCTCACCTCTCACTTCTAATAAAAATCAACTCACGTTGGATAACAGACTTAAACCTAAGGTGTGAAACCTTAAGAATTCTGGAATAAAATGTAGGGAAGACTCTTTTAGACAGTGGCCTAGGTAAAGAATTTATGAAGAAGACCCCCAAAGCAATCACAGCAGCAACAAAAATAAACAAATGGGACCTGATCGAATTAAAAAGCTTCTGCACAGCCAAGGAAACTGTCCTTAGAGTGAGCAGACAACCTACAGAATGGGAGAAAATATTTGCTTTCTACACGTCCCATAAAGGGCTGATAACAAGAACCTATATAGAACTTAAGAAAATCAATGAGAAAAAAATAAAGCAACCCCATCAATAAATGGGCAAAGGACATGAACAGAAACTTTTCAAAAGATGACAGAATAATGTCCGTCAAACATATAAAAAAGTGCTCAATATCTCTAATCATTAGGGAAGTGCAAATCAAAACTACAATGAAATATCACCTAACTCCAGTGAGAATGGCCAATATAAAAAATTCCCAAAATAACAAATGCTGGTGTGGATGTGGAGAGATTGGAACACTCTTACACTGCTGGTGGGACTGCAATTTAGTACAACCCCTGTGGAAAGTAATTTGGAGATATCTCAAAGAACTAAAAATAGAAATACCATTTGATCCAGCAATCCCACTACTAGGCATCTATCCAAATGAAAAAAAGACATTCTGTAAAAGACATCTGCACTAGAATGTTTACAGCAGCACAATTTACAATTGCAGAGACGTGGAAAATCAATACATGAGGGGATTAATAAAATGTGGTGTGTGTATATATACACACACACACACCATGGAATACTACTCAACTACAAAAAACAATGATGATCTAGCACCTCTTATATTATCCTGGATAGAGATTGAGTCCATCCTTCGAAGTGAGGTATCATAAGGACAGAAAGACATGTGCCGCAAGTACTCGCCATCAAACTGGTACTAACTGATCAACACTAAGGTGCTCGCATGGTAGTAATACTCACTGGGTGCCAGTCAGGTAGCAGGGGTCGGAGATAGAGCGGGTGGGGTGGGTAAACCCACAGTTAATGGAGACGGGGTGCACTGTATGGGGGAAGGACAAGCTTGTGGCCCTGGCTTGAGCAAGGCAAATGCATTTCATGTAGCCAAAATGTTTGTACCCCCATAATATCCTGAATTAAAAAAAAAAAAAAAAGAATCCGCAGGAATATGTAAGGGAGTCAGTGCTGTTCACACTAGACTCCACATAGTTAACACAGCAAGGGGCACCGGAACCCACTGCCTAAGATTCTTTTTAAAAATCTTCCCTACTCACTCCCAGAGTTCTAGACTAACGTGCCCTCACCTGGGAACCTGGGGCAATGTTGTCTCACCGCGGATAAGAGTTGTTGTAAAGCTTTTGGTCTGGCAGAACACTGGGCAGCCTTTAAGGGTTGTTGCAAACTGCGCAGACGCATTTGCTAATCTTTTGTTAGGTGCTGCCCATGTTAGAAATCCCCTTCTGAACCTACAGGCGTCGGTCCCTTTCCAAAGCAGCGGGCGGGGCTGTCTCTTACCGGGGTGATGCCCCTTGTAGTCCGGATGACGAAAACGCTCACTAGTCTCGCGGATTGCTGAATCACGTCGGGGTCACCACTTGTTTTGGCTGCTTTTCGCTCCTGAGCTTGGTAGCGAAGGAATGAATAATTACTCGAAACACATAGTGTTTAGAGAGAAGAGGAGAGACCAAAATCTAAAGGAGAAAATGGCCTGCTCAGCTAAGGTCCTCCCCCTATTTATTCCAAGGACACGTGCAAAGAGTCAGGGCTGTTTGCTAATTTCTTTAATAACCTCCATACAGGTCAGCTGTTTTCGGCTACCTTTGCACACAGCAAACAAGCAGCTTTGGGCAGGCGTTTTCACCTGACCCTTCGTTCACCCTGCTCACGTTCTTTCCCTCCATCCATCCTTGCTTTCCATACAGGTCAGCTGTTTTCAGCTGACCTTTGCACACAGCAAACAAGCAGCTTGGGGCAGATATTTTTGCCTGACCCTTCATTCACCTTGCTCACGTTCTTTCCGTCCAGCCAGCGAGCCAGCCAGCCAGCCAGCCTTTCTTCTAGGCCCAGCCCCTACGTAACATAGGCAGCCAAAATCAAAGCCAAAGTGACTTACTCAATCAACAACATATATACATCTTGAGAAAAAAATTCTCTTCTTCAAAAGCAATTTCAAAAAAATTGGAACAAGTGACAACTATATCAGATGCACAGATATCAACAGAAGGAAATAGGAAATATGGAAAAGCAAGGAAATATGATGCCACTTAATGGCCACAATTGTTCAGTAATGGATCCCAAACAAAAAGAATTCCTCGTAATGCCAGATAAAGGATTTCAAATGTTAATTCTAAAGAAGCTTAATGAGTTGTAAGAAAAAATCTGAAAACCAACAGAAAGAAATCAGAAAACAATTCAGGATATGAATGAGAAATTTACCAAGGAGATAGATATCTTAAAAACAATCAAACAAACAAATTCTGGAGCCAAAAAATTCATTGAAGGAAATACAAAACACATTCAAAAGCTTCAAAAACAGACTAGAACAAGCAGAAGAAAGAATCTAAGAATTTGAAGGCAGGTCTTTTGAAGTAATCCAGTCCAAAAAAAGAAGAACAAAAATGAACGTTCAAAGCCACTGTGACATATAAGACAAAGTCATTATGTAATGAAAAGAATCCATCAATCCAGCAAGAGGATATAATGATCCTAAATATATAAGCAACCCAACATTGGAGTACCCAGATTCACAAAACAAATATTACTAGACCTAAAGAGAGAGAGAGAGATAGCAACACACTATTGGTGGGGGACTTCAACACCCCACTCACAACACTAGACAGATCATGAAGACAGAAAATCAACAAAGAAAAATTGAATTTAAATTGGACTTTAGACCAAACGGACTTAGACATTTACAGAACATTCTACCCAACAACTACAGAGTATACATTTTTTTGATCAGCACATGGAACATTCTCCAAGATAGGCCACATTTTAGGCCACAAAACAAATCTTAACAAATTTTTAAAAATTGAAAAATTGTATCAAGTATCTTCTTAGTCCACAGTAAAATAAAGCTAGAAATCAATATGAAACCGTACAAACACATGGAAATTAAACAACATGCTTTTGAACAATCACTGGGTCAACAAAGAAATAAAGATGAAAATAAAAATGTTTATGAAATGAATGCAAATGAAAGCAATATACCAAAACCTGTGGGATACAGCAAAAGCAGTGCTAACAGGAAAGTTCATAGCATTAAATGTCTACACCAAAAAAAGTAGAAAGATCACAAATTAATAATCTAACATCATACCTTAAGGAACTAGAAAAACAAGGACAAACCAAACCCAAAGTTATCAGAAGAAAAGTAAAAATTAAATATCAGAGAGCAACTAAATGAAATAGAGACCAAAAAACCAATACAAAGCATCAACGAAATGAAAAGTTGCTTCTTCAGAAAGATAAACAAAATTGATAAACCACTAGCTAGACTAACCAAGAAAAGAAGAGAGAAGATTCAAATAAACACAACCAGAAATGAAAAGGGAGATGTTACAACTGATACCACAGAAGTACAAAAGATCATTGTGACTATTATAAACAACTATACTCTCAAAACTCCAAGAGCTAGGGGCACAGGGAGGGGAAATTAGTGTTTAGCGGATATAGATTTCAGAGTTACAAGATGAAAAATTTCTAGAGATCTGTTGCACAACAATGTAAATATACTCAACACTACCGAACTGTACACTTTAAAAAGATGGTAAATTTAATGTTATTTTTTAAACACAATAAAAATTTTAAAATTAATTTTAAAAAAAAGAATTTGTGTCAGATTTTGTATTATCATGGAACATAGTATTACTTACCTCAAGATTTCTCTAGGAGGCAGGAGGAATAGGGCAGAGCTAGTATTGTTACTGGTAAAGAAGCTGTAAACCATTTACGTTATCTTGGCCTGGAGAACAGACTGTGGTATATTGCATCATAATCTCCAATCCTTCATCCCTAGAGTGTTCCTGTCCTTTGCCATTTGACTTTATAGTTCCTACTACTATTTCTCCATCCTATGACTTTGAGTTTGGCCATGTGACTTTCTTTGGCCAATGAATCAGAATGATGGCGTGTAAGTTCCATGCCCAGGATTGAAGAGGTCTTGTATGTTTCACCTGTTCTTATCCTTCTGACATGGACATTAAAAGAACACGCATACATACACAGAGCACCTGGGCTAGCTGCTGGTCCCAAGAGGAAGAAGAGAAACATGCGAACCAGAGATGTCTCAGCTAAGGTGCTCAGCCAAACCTGGCCAGTACAACCCAACTACGAATAAATGCTTATCATCATATGCTCCTGAGATTTGTTTGGTTGTTTATTATGCAGCACTAGGTAAACTTCTTGACAGCCCTTGATCCCAGCTGCTGGGATCCCAGCTGCTGGTTTAGAGCTTCATCATACCTTATTGAGATTTTTGCAAGAGCCTCCTAACTAGATTTTCTGTTTTCCTCTATTCCTACTTGTGTGTTGGGTATACCTCCACATTGTCTTCTCCAAAAGGCAAATCTAATTGTCTACAGGAAAGGACCATGGTCCTTAGTGTGGCATCCTGGTCCTTCCTTGCAGACTTAACTCTTGCTACTCTACATGTCGTGCACTTGATTTTCCAGTCTCAGGTTCCAGAGAGTGATATGCACTTTCCTGGCTCTGGGCCATGACTTTCACAGCTTCTCTGCCTGGAAAGCTCTATAAATCTTTCAGAACACTTCTCATATGTCACTTCTTTTGTGATATTTTTCCTTGACCTAAAGGCCATCATAGTTTCTTCTGTGCATTCAAAAGTTTATTTTCTACCATTATTATAGTTCTTATAGAATTGGGATGGTTTTTCTCCAGGTCTGTGTCCTCACTGGGCAGAGGCTGTCTTTGAATTCTCTCTATAGACACAATATCTAATACGATGCCTTGACCTCTGTGGAGGTTCAGTGTCCTCTCTTATATGGATCTAATTTTATCAAATGTTGGATAATGTTGAACATGTAAAGATTGTTACAAATTATTAATTTCTGTGTGGTGTTTATATAATATTCACAATAAACTTGAAATTTGATTAACCCTAATCCTTCCTTCTTTACACATGTCAAATAATAGCATTTATAGTGTAGGATACATTTATAAACATAGACAAATGACAGTAATGTTTGAAGATAGTTGACACGTCCTTGATGTAGATATTGTGGGTCCTATTCAAGTGAAATCTGACAACCAGCTCACTTAAAATTAAAATGTCAAAAATCAATTATGCTTCATTTTCCATTCAGACAAACGGAACTTTTCAAAATTTATATGAAGCACATCTCATGTCAAAAGACGACTACTCTATTATTTGAATACTAGTGAAATGAGAAAACATTTTATTTCTCATTTTAAAAGCGATCATCGCACGGAATCTTTCTTTATCTGCCAAAATGAGAATGAAGAATACCTGGATGTCTAAATATTGCTGTAGTTATTGAACTCTCTTTAACAAAGTTAATGACTCTGACAAAGAACAAAGTTGCCTACATTGAATAGCAGAGAACTGCTGGACCACGGGCCACGTGGTGGGCGGAGCCTTTGCAGAGGAGACTGGGGAGGTCAGTGTGGGAAGATCAGAAAGGGCTTTGTATGGCATGTTTAGAGATGAGTAGAAATAAGCCTGGGGAAGAGGGAGAGGTAGCGGGAAGTATCTCCCAGGCTAGAAATAGCGTGTGCGCGAGAAGCAAGAGCCAGGTAGGGAGGGAAGAATGTGGGTTGCAGAGATGAGCCAGTCAGATCACCAGCAGTTGTAGGTAGGCGCACGCAAGGCACTAGGATTTTCTTTTGAGGACAAAGAGGAACCAATTAAGAGTTTTAAGCAGAATGTGACATGATCAGATTTAGAAAGATGATTCTGACCACAGTGAGAAGAATAGATTTGAAAGGAATTAAACCAAGGGCAGCAACATCATTTAGGAGACTATTCGGTGGTCCATGTAAGAAACGCTGAGGGCCTGAATCATCAAAAGATTGAAGTAAATGTTTGGAAGGCAAAATAAGCAGACCTTGCTCAAATATAGTAGATTTAAATTGGAATGCATCTAGGAACTACATGTTAGACATTAGGTGGGCTATTGGCTTGAGAAATCTCTTTTATGCTTGATAATTATCCCACTAGCTCTGGTTTTCAAAGAGTTCTAAGCATTAAGGGTATGTACGGGAATAACAGATAGTTTCCAACATCTATTGAGCTTTCCAACCTTAATTAACCAATAGATGTGAATTGTTATTTATTTACTTTTGAGTACAGACCCATCTTTTAATTTGGGGATTAGATTCTAACATGATTGGAGAGGATTAGCTATTGCATCTTTTCCCTTAGTATTTTATATAAGAGTTTCAATTCTATTTTTCGTAAGAGATACAGGTTTCTAATTATCTTTGTGAGGTTTTTGTATAGGGATATTCTTAACAAAATTATCTTAAATGATATATGTTTATCAGGTCTAATGTATTAGTTAGATGAAAAGAATGTTATAATTTTATAAAGATATGTAAAAAGAATGTTATAAAGTTATACAGAACGTTACAAAGTTATCATGTTAAAATAAACACACATAAACACATGTATTTATATGCTACTTGTGAATTTATTTTGTAATCAAGATGCATGGTACAACTTGAAGCATAATGTTTTCATTTTAAAGTATCATACAGGCTCTGAATCCCTTCTTTGCTTTTATTATATATAAATTGACCATATCAGTCATAGGAATGATTTATTTGATGCTGGGTCATCAACTCCCTATTATAAAATTATTCATATGGGAAGATACTCAAATAGCAAAGGCGAGGGACACACTGCAGCAAGAACAGGCTGTTGACTATTTTATGTGTGATTGTGTGAACTCTCTTTAACAAAGTTAATGACTCTGACAAAGAACAAAGTTGTCTACATTTAATAGTAGAGAACTGCTGGAACACAGGCCACGTGGAAGAGCCTGTGCAGAGGAAAACTGGGGAGGTAGGTTGTACGTAAATGTGCTTCACATTTGTTTCTTTGTGGCTTTGTTTTGATCCTCCAAGCTGCTATGTTTCTGCATCTATTTTTCTTCCTTCATCCAAGAACCATTGGTTCATTAAAAGCCAAAAAAACTGCTAAGAAGAGTCTCAATAACCAAAAAAAGAAAAGGCTACATATCCTACAGTAAAGCAGAGCATGTCAAGGTGAAACATTTTATTGTCACTTTACATTTGTCAGGAGTTGGCTAGAAACACATTTAAATTTTGTTCTAACTTGTGTATTCTGTCAGTTAAGTATCTAAAGGGTTAGATGTTTAAGCCATTTTGGAAAAAATGTAAAAAACACATGACAACAACAATAAAAACATCTTATCTAGCTTGAAGTCTATATGAGGTATTTTTTTTATTTTTTATTTCTGCATAACAAATCACCCCAAACTCAGCAGCTTCAAACAACTCACATTTTCTCTAGGTCAAGAGTCTGGGATGGGTCAACCAGCTTCTCTGCTCAGAGTCTCATAGGGCTACAATCAAGGTGTTGGCCAGGGCTGCATTCTCATCCGGAGGCTTGACTGGGGAAGAATTAATTTCCAAGGTCATTCAGGTTGTTGGCAGAATTCATTTCCTGTGGCTGCATGACCGAGGGTCCTGGCTTTTTGCAGGCTGTGAGCTGGAAGCTGCCTGAGGTTCCTTGCCACTTGGCTTCTCTAATGTGGCTCGCTCCTTTACCAACCTTGTGAGAGGGTTTCTTGCTTTAGGGAGTCCTCATCTGAGGACTTTCACCTGAATAAATCAGCCTTCTCTCCAGAATGATTTCCCTTGTAGTTAGGCAAATACAACTGATTTAGGGCTTTAATTGCATCAAAAAAAATATTCATTCACTCCTGCCATATTGTTTTGGCTAAGAGTAAGTCACAGGTTCCAGCCAAAATCAGGGGAGGACATGAACACCAGGGACCAGGATTCATAGGGGCCACCCTGGCATCTATCCACCACCGAGTTTTACATTACAAAACATTTCTCTTGTGTTATCTCACAATACACTAATGTTTGGTTAGAAAGTTGCACTTTTCCTTTTAGTGTAAGGAAAAAGGACAGTTGACTAAGGCTGTACCCGTCAATTGTGTACAAGAGATAATGGCATGGACTTTTTTCTTGGACCCCCCATCTTTCAGCCCCACTTTCTGCTGAGGCCCTGTGTGCCCAAAACTTTGGACCACTTGCTGTACTCTACAAACATGTTAGATTCGGAGACACATTTCATCATGACTTACTATTGCACAAATGTTTATACCTAAAAGCCTCTTCTTTTCCATTCTTACTTATGTTTTAAGACCTGGTTAAAATGACACATTCTGTATTGGAGCTTTGCTGACTTTCTCAGGCAGAGAGTCATTACCTTCTCTGTTCTCATAATAATGTGCAGAAGACATTTTCATATCAACCATTATCTGGGTTTGTAGTTATTTGTTTATAGACCTGGTTCCCTGCTTCCTTTGAATTAGGAATCAAGCCTTGCTCTGTTTTGTATCTTCAGTCCTGTATAGCCAGCACAATACATAGTAGGTACTCCATAAATTAAATTTAAATGAATGAATGATAAATGAGAATGGGCTAGGGTGATAACAAAATAATTACAGGAAAATAGAGTAAGAGGAATTGGGTACACAACAAGGTGAACAAAATACAATGACAGAACATTTACAGAGTTTTATCAGAATTGAGGATGGGAATGTGAAGGAGAATAGTTGTGAATAAGACTAGAAAGGTCAGATCAGGAAGGGTCTTGGATTTTTCAGGCTAGAAAACATGTACTTCATGGAGATTTGATTCTAGAGGGGAGCAGATATAAGTCAAATAATCCCATAAGTATATCATTTCAAAATGCGAAACGCTCTGTAAAGAAAATGTAGCACGTGCTGTAATAATTATTAGCAGGGATCTCTCATTTAGCAGAGGTCACTTGAATAAGTGACATTTGGGCTGAGACCTGCAGTTTGAGTAGGAGTTACCTAGTTGAAGGGTAAAGACTGGCATATGATCAGGGTAGATGGGAAGGTCAGAATCAGGTCCTGCAGAGCCTTGCATGCCACCATTGCCAATTTTGTCTTTATTCTACAGTAAAGGAAGGACACTGAAGAATTTTAAGTGAGATGGGCTTGGGGAAGGGATGAAGGGGGAATGGTGGGAGGGGAGAGAGGGGAAAGAGAAAGACAGAGAGAGAGAGTATTTAATTTGTCTTTTTAAAAAAATTCCCTGCAAAATACATTAAAAGAGTGACAGAATGAACCCAGGGAGATGACTATACTTAGGAGACCATTTTAATGGTATGGGGGTGGACTACAGTAACTTGGTCTAGGGATGGCAGAGGAGCTTGAGAGAGTTGGACAGACTCAAGATAATTTATAGAGATTCAATTGATAGGAATTAAACATGGAGAGTGGAGTAGAGGGGGGTATTTCTAGCTTCCACAACTAGATGAACAGTGTTGTTCAGAAAGAACAATGGAGTATGAACAGTTTGGAGAGGCTGAAGATGAGGGGGGTGTTGAGGTGGGGGAGGTCGAATGGCCTATTGGATACATGTGGGTCTTGAGCTCAGAGCAGAAGTCTGTGTCAGAGGTAGGGAGATTCCCTACACATCTACGCTAAATGGATTTGTGACATGGGTGCCAAGACCATTCACTGGGGGAAAGAGCAGTGTCTTCAGCACACGGTGCTGGTACAAGGGTATACCCACATGCAAATAAGTGAAGCTAGACTCTTACCTCACACCATATAAAACTCAAGATGAGAACACAAATGACAGAAATTTAAAAGTTTAAACTTTAAAACTCTTAGAAGAAAACATGGGCACAAATATTCATGACCTTGGATTTGGCATTGCTTTCTTAAATATATGATGTCAAAAGCACAAGCAACAACAATGACCAAAGTGGGTAATTTGGACTTTGTCAAAGGTAAAAATATGTACATCAAAGGATACTACCAACAGAATGAAAAGACAACCCACAGAGTGGGAGAAAATACTTGCAAATAATATACATGATAAGGGTCTAACATCTAGAATATATAAAAAGTCTTAGAACTCCCCAACAAGCAAACAAACAAAAAACTATCACAACTCTACAACTCAATAACAAAAAGACAACCCAATTCAGAAATGGGCAAAGGACTAAAAAAGACATTTTTTCCAAAGAAGACAAATGACTAACAAGCACAAGAAAAGATTCTCAACATCATTAGTCATTTTGCAAATGCAAATCAAAAAAATGAGATACCACTAGTATCTCATAATTTAAAAAACAGAAGATAAGAAGCGTTTACAAGGATGTGAAGAAATCGGAACCCTTATGGGTTACTGGTGGACATATAAAAGGGTGCAGCTGCTGTGGCGAGTAGTTTAGCTCTGTAAGTTAAACATAAAAATACTACCATGACCCAGCAATGCGACTCCTAGGTACATTCTCCAAAGAATTGAAAGCAGATATTTAAGCAAAAACTTACACACTAATATTCATAGCAGCATTATTCACAATATTCAAAGGTGAAAAAACCCAAATGTCTATCAACAGATGAATGAATAAACAAAATGTAGTATATCCATGAAATGGAACATTATCCATTCATACGAAGGAATGCTATATGAATACATGCTAGAACATGGATGAACCTTGAAAACATTACGCTAAGTTAAAGAAGCCAGACACAAAAGGCCACCTAGTATAAGAGCCATTTATATGAAATATCCAGAAGAGGCAAATCCATAGAGACAGAAAGCAGAGTAGTGGTTCTTGGGGCTAGAGGATAGGGGAAAATGGGGTGTGACCGCTTAATGGATATGGGGGTTTCCATTTGGAATGATGGCAAAGTTTTGGAACTAGACATTGGTGGGGGTTGCACAGCCCTGTGAGTGTACTCCAAGCTGTTGAAGTATACACTTTAAAATGGTAAATTTTAGGGTATGTGTAGTTTGCTGTAATTTTAAAAAAAGAGATAATGAGATGTATTGGCTAGGGGACCATATAGAATAGGAAGAGGGGCCGTGACCAAGGCTTAAGAGGAGAGTGCTTCAGTTCTGGACACTAGAAAGGGGGAGCTGGAGAGGTAGGAGGCAAAATAGGAAAATGTGAAGGTCATGGGCAGCTATTGAAGGTTCTGAAACAGAGTGATGGGATCAAAGCTTTTCCTTAGGAAAACTAATCTGGCAATTATGTGCAAGGAAGATTGGAGAGGAAACTGGAATGGGGGAGGCATTTAAAGACTTCCCCTGGAAAAGGTAGGTTGGATTTGAGCAATGTCATGGAGAACGGAAAATGTGGCAGCAGGCTGGGTATGGCGAGAGAGGGGACGTCTCAAAGCAGGTTGGGCTCTTACAACTTGGTGGTTTGGACATCGAAAGTTTCATTAACAGGAAGATAAGGATTCGATATTTTTCAGACCAGTGTGTGGGCCATTTTGAGCTGGACATGTTTTAGGTTTGTACCATTTCTTAGCTATGGGAAGATACTCGATGCAGATTTTTTCCATATATATTATATATATGATAGAGATCTATCTCATATATATGTGTGTGCATATATATTCCTCTTTCAAATTTCAAGAGCCTTCTCCAAATTTAGGGATTACTCTGTGCTCTCTCAGTCAGTGTTTTAAGTAAGTTATACAGACTTCCATCTGCACTCTTTCAGATTTTCTTTTCATGGAGGATTTTCCTGTGTTACTGGAGTCACTGCCCTGGCAGTCTTCTTCCTTCTTTAGTTTTTCTCCCTCTGCCAATTGTCCCACTGAGAACTTGTCCATGTTGGCGGGTGGCAGAGTATCAGAATATAGCACTGATTTCATTTATTAATAAAGCATTTATGAAATACATACTGTGCACTGGCTACTGTTTTAGGTGCTGGATATGAAAAAGGAAACAGATGAGTCATGACCCCAAAGTTTGCTACTTGGAGGGTAATGTTTAATTATTTTCCAGTATTCTTTTTGATATTTCATACCATGATAGATTTCTTGGCTGCAGAGTCAATAAAAAGTAAATAACATTTTTTATATTTAAAATGTGAGAACTTAGGGAGGGGGAGTTAGAATAAATCCCACATGGATGTGGAGTATGGCTTTCCAGATTTAGTCGGTGTCATGACCACATGCACTCAGCATCGTAATTCTTTTACCTCTTAGCGTTAGTGGTTATAGTTAGTAGAGTGTTGTAAGATGGTGCGGAGTCAGGCAGCAGTTTCTCTTCTTTTTCCAGATACTCTGTTCTCAAAGCTCTTCCTTGATACCCTTCTTGGAGACACTTGATTCCTTTTGCTTTTGTCCTGAACTTCGGAATTTTCACTTTGTCCTGATGTTTGTCAGACTAGTGTTTGATTTGATGTATGTCTATTGTCTGGCATGCAATCATAATTTTACTTTCAATATAATTTCGAGATGATGGATGCTTCCGTCTTGTGGTTTACAATGTCATTAACTAATTCAGGTCCCATCCTATTCAGAGATTAAGTACTTATTTATTCAATCAATTTATTCATTCAATTTATAATGTCACTAGAAATCCACGGTCTTTTATCTGAAACCCTTGAAGCTTCAGAATTTATAATTTTTTGGGGATTTATTAAAGATAAAATCTCTATATACTTTATACAACATGACACTTTTGGTAGGGTCTACGCAGCATCCTGTAGTCACAAACATTAATTGTTCTGCAGCAAAACATAGAATATTGATCGACATTAAGTGGGGTAAGCAAAGACTCCTCATGCCCACGCAGGTCATGTCTGTTTTGTCACCAAAGGAGTTACAAGGACATTTTGGTTTTCAGAGGTTTATGGATTTTGGAATCTCAGATACGGGCAGGTTGGCTTGTTGATGAACAAGGTGAACAAGCTGTAATGTCTGCTCTTAAAGGACACATATTGCTTCTTCTTGTGTCCATTCAGCCTTTTTCTGTTTGTTGTAAGCCAGCTCAAATGTGTTTAGATTTAAAAGGAAAAAAGGCAAGGTGATTAATTGTCTCAGTAATTGAAAAGTCTTACAGACAGATTTTAGACATTGCCCTACTGAGGGCTCCAAGGTTGTCATTTGGCTGTTTCTCTTACTCTTCCACATGCCTTTTGTTCCCAAAGTTTCAGTCTCTGCATAGTGGCCTGTGTACACTCTAGGCCACCCCCTTGCGGTGGCAAAAATGGCTAGAGCTGCTCAGTTCTCATTTGAATTTTACACCCTTTTCCTGTTTGAGCCTTCCCAGCAAAAGTCTTGCAGTGTTTCTTTGGCTGTGATTGGGTCACATGCCTGTCCTTGAACCAGTCACTGAGGTCGGGGGATGAGCTGTGCTGATCAGCTCAGGCCTGGCCCACCTGATTCATCCTGGGATCCGGTAGGTCAGACACTGGCTGAGCAGGGGCCACTTTCTCAAACAAAAACCAAAATCCGGGAGCCGTTGCCAGAGGAAATGGAAAATGCTGTTGGTAAAGAATAAATGTTGCCACACAGATCAACCCTGGATTTTCTTTGTAATTATAATTTTTCTGGTAGAATACAATGGAGTTTCAGCTCAACATCTTTCCAGCTATTTTTAGCTTTCCTGATGATCATATAGCAAAACATTTTTACTCTTTTATATACAACAAAATATGTAAGAGCCCGCAAATCTAAAACCAAATTGAACCCTAAACTATACTCATCATCAAACTGTAATTATTAGGAACCCGTACTAAAATGTGGCAAGCCTTAAGGTTTTGGGCAACAACTTCAGAGAGGCAGTACTTACAGGGCCTAGATTGTCTTTTTCATTCAGAACTGATAACTCAAAGCTATCTGGATATGTTGCTAGTATTATTTTATTTTTTTCATAGAGAATCAATTGTGCATGATGGTTAAGAACATAGGCTCTGGAGCTGGGCTGCTGTGGTTTGAAGGCTGCTGCCACTACTTACATGGATGAATTTTTTCTTCTTTCTGTGCCTTAGTTTCCTCATGTGTAAAAAGAATATAATGATAACACCTACTGCACCAATTTGTTATGAGGATCACACAAATTAATACATGTAAAATACTTAGAAAGAAAGAAGCCTAACACATAGTAAATGTGCTGTAATTGTTAACTATACTCGTTATTCCATAGGGTAACAGTAACTCTGAAATTCACCATATAAAGTAAGCCTTTTTACAGCATGGACATTAATGTTTCTGTGTCCTGCTGCCCTATGTATATTACTATGAATCATACCATTTGTCTTGTTGTCAGGTTAAAGTTTAAAATAAATAAACTAACCATATTTTTTGCAAAAAGCATTTATTTTGACACATGAGATTACAGTCAGCCTTACAAACTTAGAAAGTGGAAATCCTTCCTGAACCGATGGAAAACGAATCCAATTTAAAATCCCAAACCAGACTCCTGTTTTTGTTGCTATTCTTTCCCTAAAAGACAAAACCTGATGTCTTCTCAGTGTATATAAAACAAATTTTAAAATCCATACATAGCACAGTGTTTACCACCCATCCCTGTCCGTGGTCATGAATATCATAAATTCTTTAAATTTCCCGAACATGAGATAAATGTCAGACCATTCTATAAATTGACTTTATGAAGCAGTTCTGAGCCGAGCCTTCTGACATTCACACCAATGTTTCCATAGTAACTAATGTGTTCAGAAGGGGAAAGGCAGGAGGAGATGAAAAACAAAGGAGATGATCCAAATAAAAAGAGATGCATAAATAAGGGAGAAGAGAAGGTTCTAGAAACTTTGAGCCATTGCTTCTTGTGGAAGATAAGCATTCTCATCCACACGGGAGGCTTCCTCTGCTGACTGACTCAGGGGTCCTTACTGGAACAACAGCCAGAGCTTGGCCAGTTGGCACTCCATTACACTTGGACAATGACTCATTAATGACAATTTGGATTATTCCCTCCTCCTTTTATTTTAATCTTATTTTTTTCCCCTCTGTTTTGAGGTGCCTTGGTTACCATGGTAACAGTGAAGTAATTTGTGCCTGTCACTGAACTGTCAAAAAACTGCAGTATCAAGTCGATGTAGAGAATAGTTAGAAAGCAGGGTAGGGGAACATAGGTGCTAGCGATTATTGCGGTTGTTTGCCAACACTGAAGTGAAGAATGCTAGAGCACTGTAAAAAAAAAAAAAAAAGAAAATACAGGTTCTGTTTTCAAATCTTATAAATCGTGTCCTATCAGGTGCACCTAGAAGTGGGTTTTAATGATCAGTTATTCTCCTGTGATGTCTAGAGCACAGCGTCTTTTTCTCATGAAAACTTCAACAAACGTACTTCTATGAAAGTGTGTTTAATCCCCACGTTGCTTTTTTGTAGGGTAGATTGGGTAAATACTAATAGCTAGAGATGAGTCTTTTTTTCTAAAGCATTTAGGAGCGGGAGAGGGAAATACGCTCCCAGGTGTCTGACTCAGGGAAGGAGGCTCCTGTGGTAAGAAAATAATGGGTCCCTGAAACGTCCATGTCCTGATCCCTGACACCTGTGACTGTGTTGCCTTGCTTACACGGCAAAAGGGACTTCGCAGATGTGATTAATGATCTTGAGATAGGAGGAGTAGCCTAGGTTTTCCTGGTGGGCCCAATCTAATCACAGGGGTCATAATAAGAGGGAGGCAGGAGCGTCAGGGTCTGGGAAGGAGAAGTTATTAAGGAAGCAGAGGTCGGAGTGACGCCAGTCCCGGAGCCAAGCGGGGCACGCAGCCTCTAAAGGCAGGATAAGGCCGGGCAACATTCTTCCCTGGCACTAACAGGAGCACACCTTGATTCTAGCCCAGCAAAACTGATCTCGGAATTCTGCCCTCCAGAACTGTAAGGTAACAAATTCGTGTTGTTTTAAGCCACTAAATTTCTGGTAATTTGTTACAGTGGGAGTAGGAAAATAATACAGTGTTGTTAGCCATCTCTGGTCCCACCAGGTCCTCTATGGCGTCTAATTTGACGTTTCCTCTTACCTGGCAGAGGAGAATGCAGCCGGCCCCTGACTGATGGCTGAGTATTTCTGGCCTGCTGCGTGTCACTAACTGCAGGCTCTGTGGATGGGCCTCTCTCTGTGTGATACTTCCGGTTTGGTCGCTATGAGGGCTCTGGTCATGGCAAAGTGAGCTGATGAGGGGAGCAGGTGTCCAAAGCCCTGGATGAACACCTGGTGAGGCCAAGCACTTGCAGGTCCTGGGTGAAAAGTCCTCATGCTCTCGTGCTCACAATCCGTCTCTCTGTGGAAGTGAATCTGTTCTCTGAGTAGGTTGCCTTATCTTTCCAACTAGATTGTATGTGTTTTAAGGCCAGATTTCATGCTTTCTGGGCATCTGTAAACCCCACAGTTTCTGGCACTGTGCCTGGCACCCAGTAGACGCCATGAGAAACAGCAACTCCTCCTTCTCGAAGCTGCATTCTTGGCAGGTTTTACTTTTTCCCAACCGTTTCACCTTTGCCACACAGGTGCTATGTTAAGTATGGTATATTATATCACCCAGTGCTTGCAACAACACCGAGGAAATCTTATTTTCATTTTATGGATGCAGAAATGAAGTTTCAGAAACTAGGCCCCAAGGGTTCCCTGGTGAGTAAATAGCACAGCTGGGCTCTGAACCCAGGTGTGTCTTCCTGACCCATCCACTTTTAATTGCTGCCTTGCTGCCATGTCAGAGGCACCATGGGGTGGGTGTCAGTGGCCTTTCTTCCCTCTGGACCTCAGTAAAGGCTTTTTCTCCTCTGAACTCCAGCAGTGGCCAGGGGAGAGGTTGAAAAGGGCTAAGGGCTCGAGACCAGGTAGAAGGGGGGGTCCTTAGGTCCCCCTTAGGTCCTGGCCTTTACACATTTTAGGTAGAAATCTGACATCTGTAAATCAGCACATCCTATAATTTTCGTTTGTTTATTTTCCTCGATTTTCTTCTGTGGTAGGCAGAATTCTAAGATGACTTGCAAGAGTCCCACCTTTTGGTATGTGTGTGCTGCTGCTATGGACTGAATATGTCTGTCCCCTCAAAATTCATAAGTTGAAGCCCTAGTATGCAATGCGATGGTATCGGAAGGTGGAGCCTTTGGGAGGTGATTAGATCATCCTAATGATGGGCTTAGTGCCCTTATAAGAACAGACATGAGAGAGATGATCTCTCTGTCTACCATGTGAGGGTACAGCAAGAAGGCATCCCTGTACACACCAGGAAGAGGGCCCTCCCTAGGAACCAGATTGCCTGGCCCTTAGGGAACCTTGATCTTGTACTTCCCAGCCTTCTCCAGAACTGTGAGATATATTTCTTTCTTTTCTTTCTTTTTCTTTTTTTTGAAGAGACAGGGGTCTTGCTGTGTTGTCCAGGCTGGTCTTGAACTCTTGGCTGCAAGCAACCCTCCCATCTCAGCCTCCCAAAGTGCTGGGATTCCAGGTGTGAGCCACCATGACTGGCTGATAAATGTTTTTTGTTTAAACCACCCAGTCTATGGCATTTGTTATAACAACATAAACTAAGACACTTTCCCTGTGAATATGATGGGATATCACTCCCATGATTAGGTTCCTCATCAGTGGACTTTAAATTAATCCAAAGGAGATTATCTGGGTCGGCCAGACCAAATGGGGTGAATTTTAAAGGAGAGATTAGAAATGTGAGAGATTCAGTGGAAGAGACCATATAGCAAGGATGAGAGAGTGGCCTCTAGGAGCTGAGAGTGATGCTTGGCAAACAGCTGACAAGACAACGGGACCTCAGCTGTATAACCACAAGGAGATGAATTCTGCCAATAACCTGAGGGAGCTTGGACGTGAATATTTACCTGGTGGGGCCTCCAGGTGAGGATGGACCTAGCCAGCACCTTTAGGACAGCCTTGTGAGACCTTGAGAAGAGAACCTGCTGCCTGCATGCCTGATCCATGAACACCGTGTGATAATGAATAATGAATATGTGTTGCTTTAAGCTTAGTTGGTGGTAATTTGTTACATAGCAGGAGAAGTCTAATATATCTTCCTAAACTTCATTTAAAAGAAAAAAAATCAGTGTCATCTGGGCTAAGCAGAAAAAGGAAACAGACTCTGCCCCTGTGCAGATGCCGTTTGGGGAGTTAAAACCTTCAACCACCTGATAAGTTGAAACGAGCCTTCCCATTTGCCCAGGATTTGTTTTCACATAAATTCGACTCCCTTCAGCTGTGTAAGTTATCATCTCTGAGCAGCTCCTTTAAGGGAGAATTCCGAGGAAAAGCTTTTGGGCCCCTGAAACCACTGGGAACCCCTCAAAGTCCCTACAAAAGGGGTAGGGGGAGCTAGCACCCAGAGTGCCACTGGAAGCTTTTAATGAGGGGGGGCTGGACTGGAGGGGTCTCTGAGCAGGGCCATACCTCTTTTAGCTGAAAGAGTCTCCCTTGTTCTTGGGAAAGTGATTAGTCTCTCAAAGATGCAAGGCCCTTTCCAGAAGGAAGGTTACCTTGAAGGTTACACAACAGCCCCAGTGGTATTTGCTCATGGGTGGCAGGGTTTTGCCCCTCCCCTTACTTCCACCCTCCTCTAGGGATCCAGGGCATGCATTTATTTAATAACATCGTTCATTCCTCAAACTCTCATTGAGCTATTAGCATAAGGAAGGCTCAGCTCTGCTCTGCTCTGGGGGACTCAGGGATGTGGCACCAGCCTTACTTAATTCTTTTAGTTTCTTCCCCACTTCGTTTCAGAGACACAACATTCACCCACATCCAAGGCAAACTTAACAATCAAAAAGATCTCTTCGTTCTGTCTTTAAATTTGGTAGCTTTGTTCTGGGTTTAACATCAAGTAAGGAACACCTTTGGGATTGCTTTTCCTATCTCCTCCCCCATAATTATAGCTTTCATTTATTTATTCACTTATTTTGGCCTATTGAAATTCCGAACACACAAAGCCAACTTTATTAATTTCTATCTTTAAAACTCAGGCAAGAAATATTTATTATCTCTTACTTTTCCCACTGGAATAATATATCCCCTAGATGGGGAAATATAGCTCCCTTTATTAGGAATCAAGTAAGAAAGACAGATAAAAAGAAAAATAAAGAAGAGGTAATAAAGTATTCCGAAAAGATAGGACAAAAGCATCTTCTAACCTAGATGATTCCGTTCTCTGCGAGAGTGAGGGGAAGTGGAGTATGAAGAGCAGGTAGTTGCTCCGTGCAGTTCACCAAAAGAGGTTTTGAGGATATTTGATTTGGATCCACTGTTCTTTCTTTTCGTAATATTCAGCATGTTCCTAATCATTGTATTCCAGATATTGAACATAAGCTTTTAATCCCTTCTACCAAAATGTTTTGTGCCCATTTGAACACTTCTAAATTGAAATTCTAAATTAGTATTCATTGAAAACTGGTTTGACACAAAGAAAGGAACATGAATGAAACCTTCTAAGCCTTTTTTGCATTTCCAAGTGCGTGTTCAATTCTTCAGGAAAGTCATTGTTATTGGTTTAGGGAAGATTTATTCAATTCCCAAATGTCACCTCCAGAGGGCACAGCTGTCTCAAAAAAAAAAAAAATTTTTTTTTTTTTTTTTTGAAGTTCCTTCAGTTTTGCACAAGATCTTGAGTAAGGGGCTGTATAGTCTGTGATTATGATTCCTGAGATCCAAACTCAAAATATTTTTATGTAATACATCTTAGATGTTATGGTAGTCCATTTTCAGTGAGTATTTAACATCTATTATTTTAACTTTTAAAAGTGTGAAAAATTAAACCCAATGTTGTTAATGTGCCCCTGACTTAAAAGTCTCTCTGATTTGCTCCAGTTTTAATAATAACCCCAAACAGAGTCAATCAGCACTCTTTTAATTTTTTAAACACATTTGAAAATTTATTTGCCTGACTTTGTATTCCCAAGAGATTGTGCTCAAGCCCCTAGGTCTCCTGAAAAAGTATGAAATATGCTATATCTTCCATATAATATTTTGGATTTAGTGCTCAATGTATTCTTGTAAAGTACAATATTATGCTCAGAGTAAATCCCTCTGAAGCTTTTTACTCCTGAAGCTACACAAAATGTCTGGGGGATTTATTTTTGCAACATCAAAATTTATGGTGACTATTTATTTAAAAACGATTTTATTCATTTGCAGAGGAGGGAAAGTTGACATGAATTTGCTCAGAAAAGAATGGTGTTATTTCCTTCCAGAACGTACATTAAACGATTCACTCTCTCCCTCCTTTGTCTCAGCCACCTCTCCTGTGTGTAGTGTGAAATTGAATCATGTAAAGCTAAAATCTAAGAGGGAGAACCAAGGATTCAGGCAAACGATTTACATATATTTCCTTCCTATGTTTTCTTTCAAGCTCTTACTTGCTGTTCACTTTGAGCTATTTTTCTTTTCCTGTTATTTATTTATTTTTTTTCAGTTAACATTACTCACAAAGAAACTGGCAACAGGGTGTGAAAGGGACTTGTTTGTAAGTATTTAAAACTGTATAACATCTATTTATAAGAAAAAGCTTTTTAGGTTTTGGAAGCTTCTTTCCACATTGGCATGGAAAATTGTGGAAACTAATACAGGGTAGGTGTTGAAAGTGTTTAACTTTCATGTTCGTGTCTTATAAAATGGGAAAGAGATAGAGCAGCCACCAGAACAGTCTGTGCTGTAAGAAAGCACGCTTTGGAAACGGTGTTAGCTAAATGTGTGGAAGAGTCAAGAGAGGGCTCGAAGAAATATCTCTGAAGTCAAGTTAAGCCAAGGATGAGCCCTTCAGGGCTAAGGTGTATGAAACAGAAGCATAATTAGCTTTATCCCTCTTCTATTTCAATTAAAAAAGACTAAACGTTAATTTAATGATTTATTCCTTGGCTTCTTGTATTAGTCTTGTATCCCCAGTGAGATAGTGGAAGATCTTTGATGGCAAGGAGCCACATCTGAATACATGCGTGTATATATTTTTCTGTATGCCATCATAGTAACTAGCCCTGTGTTAGACCAAAAAGACCTTCCACCATAGGCATGGATGGATCATTAGCCTACGAAATTGTTGACCAGGACCTGCTGCCAGTTAGAGAATGCCAGACTCCCGAAATGTTAAGGTCCTTGTAAAATCCTAAGTGATTTTCTTCCTTGTGTCTCTGTGAGGCTGGTGGCATGCATTTCCTTCGGTGCATGGATGTGGGACTGTGATCTGATAGGTGACTTGCAAGGAATTTATCACAGGCATTTGGGATTTCTGGTGCTCTCGTTCTTACGAATTAAAGAATAAACTTGAGGATGGTATAGTGGAAAGGATTCACACGAGGGTGAAGTTTCACAGAATATTTGAAATGGAAAGGTCAGGAAACCAAATGCTTCAGGAAAACAGAGATAACTAAAATAAAAATATGCTCTCCCCTTTACTCTTCCCTCTATCCATATATCCTAGCACTTTGCTTATCCATCTGTAAATGTTACCTGCTCCATACAAGATCCCGTCCCACTGAAGCTGAGCAACCCACGAGAGCCTTGAGAAGTAGACATCTCCTGTCACTGGATGTGCTTAGCAGAGGCTATCAGAGATGTGTCTGTGGTGCCTCCTGACTGCGCAGGAAGGTTTTATTAGGTGACCTCTCAAGTCACTTGCCAGTCACTATGCCATGTGATTCTGTGTTGAGCTCGCATTACACTCATTTGATTAGAATCAAAGACAGTTTTACAAATGCCGAAGCATCATAAGGAAATGTGAGATGAAGACCAACAAGCTGAAAGCGTGGCATCATTAGATTAAGGGTGTATCATCCCAATTCAGGGTCACATTTCTTGGTCAGCACTGTCTGCTGGCGTAGGAACATGTGTTAATTACACGGGTACTTCAGATTTGCTGTCTCTGGCAGTTGAGTCCAGTTTGCAGTGTTTATCATTCTAATTCAATTAGAAGTGCATTCACAGAGCTAATGGTATTTGCAAGAATTTAGAAGTAAATTCCTTAGGAAAGTAAATAGAACTTGGGGAAAGTGGATCATAATCTAATTTTGCAAAGTCTGAATGTTCTGTCATCAGCTTTGCTTGAAGTCTGGCAGAACTTTCAGGAGAATTCTGGTGTAGGTGCAGGACTCACGTGTTCTCATTGTCTGACTTGGCTCAGCATCTGCCGTCAAGGTTTTGTTCTCTCAGCTACCACCGCAGTCTCTAAAGACGATTCATTTGTTTTAAAATGTCGATAATCTAAACAGTTCCTATTTTTCCCTTCTTGTTGTCAAGGCATCCTCTGGTTGCCTGTATCGCCATGTAGATTAATGAATTCCTAGTCAGGGGCAGCGTCTAATTCCGTGTTGCAGATGGAGTGTAATGCATTATTGATGTTCAATAAACGTCCAAACAATAGTACGATCACCTTCGCTTGGTTACGTTCCATGATTTTAGGCCATCGCAGTCATGGGCTGACTTCATGCAATCGGTACCTGAAAGCCAGGACAATGCTATTCAGTTTAATGTAAGTGGCCTCCTGGTGGCACTAGAAGGACACTTGCACTGCACAGAAAGGCCACACATTTGGCAGGCAGAAAAGATATGGGACACACTATCCCCAAGTCACGTTGTGCCTTTTGAAAGTCCATTTGATTACATTTGCTGTGATGTGGACGGGTTCCTACAATTTATCTTCAGTCTCAGAAAGTGGTTTAGGGCTGGACACACATCCTCGTGTTTGTTAATTCCTGAGGTGACACTTTTAAGTCCCAATGTTTGATGTTCCACAGTTGCAGAAAGAATGATTTTTGACTCTTTGATCCTATATATACAAAAAAAATCCAATTGTTTTCTCTCTGGCAGTTCATGCCGACGGCTTTCATTCCCTCATCGTTTTAGCAGATTTTTCCTTCTCAAGCGAGCCAGAATCATGGTGGGGGGAGGTCCATTAGGACGTTGTAATAATGTAAATAACAAGTGGGTGGAATTACAAATACAGCGGAGTAAATCTTAGAGCAAAAATTGGTTGCGGTTATCAGGCTGGAGGACTGTTTTGCATGGTCCACAGCTCTCTTTTAATGTCACGTCTGTAGCTTTCTTTACTCTTAAAACCATCCTCTCCTCGCCAAGCAGAGAAAACACAGGCTAAAGAATAAAATGACCTGGACGCATTTCATTGAGTTAGGTCCCCCTCGCCCGCTGCGTCCTCCTGGTGGTTTTCCACCCCTCCCGTTCTCTAATAATGTTACTTGGAGAATTCAAGACAACCTGAAAAAGCAAAACAATAGCAAGGAAGAAACAATAGCAGCGACACTGACAAGGAACTGAACCCTCTGGACCGTTCACAGAATGGCAGCGAAGACAAAGAACTTTCTTTCTTCTTTACAAAAGCTGTCGTTACCTTTTCCCTCCCTTTCAGTGCTTTTTCTTCCTGTTCTTGGCTTCCTTGCAGCTTTCAGCATCTTATCCTGAATGGCTATTTTAACTTCTTTTTATTACTAAATTAGGTGATGTTAATGTTACTAATTTACTGCTTGGAAAGTAGGTGCTTGGAAGTGGCACTCTCGTTGAAGATTTTCGAGAAATTGCCATTTTAAGACTTTTTCTTTTTCCCTTTTCACCCATTGAATTTAATTTTTCTCTTAGCCAGAGTGTTTTGCCTATTTTTTACTGCCGTTTTTTAACAAAAGAAGGATAATTGGAAGTTGTTCTACAAATACAGCTGAAAAAAAAATCGTGTTTCTCGGTGAAAAACAACCACCCTGAAATGAAAGGCAGCTTAAATCAGACCATAACAGACTCGCAAAGTGAAGCTGACATCCTGGAGGGAGAAGGGAGAAATGCTGATGTCCCAAGTAATCAGTTTGGGCCATTTCAGTGCTAAATGACAGGATCAAGAAGAAAAATTTTGAAATTGATTTTTAAGACCGTCTGAAATAGGAGACTGAAATGAATATTAAGTGATTTCTTTGGGGCCGTCAGAAATAATAATGGAAGAAGAGACAGGCCTCATCTTGCTGCCGATGGGAGGATCAGGGAATTTAGAGTCAGTGCGGATCGGAGATGAAGTTCGATGCTCCAAGTTTTAAGAAATGTTAATGAATGAAGGAAAAGGTAGCAGCAAAGGAAGCTAATATGAATAGATATGAGCTAGAGATGGGAGACGAAAAGACGTGGCATGGTGTGTGTGAGTGTTAGGAAGGAGGTACCATGGTGGCAGTGCTGTGCCCTTCATTCCACGGGGATGAAGGAGCAGCCCCTTCCCTGGAAGGCCGTGCTGCGTGGAAGTGTATGGGAGGATGGATCTGTCTGGACACATCCATGTTCTCTCCTAGCCCCTTCCCCACAAATGGCCTTGCACATTTATCAGTTGGCTGGTTGGCGTGGGGCTCCAGGCTGGCAGTGGAGCAAGCCCATATGGCATGAGCATTGGATTCATGTCTTTGGTCTCATTAGCACCATGTTGGAACCAACAGAGTTAGCTGACTAATTAATACAGAGATGCATTGGGTGTTCTCTGGGATTTGGAATCAGTTTCCCTTAAATTAGCCATGTCAATTACCACAAGTCCATAGATACCCAGAGTTGGAAAATGATCTGGCAGGATTTAAAAACAGATAAGAAAACATGAAGAATTTGAATAAAAATAGAAAAGAACACCCACTCTACCAGGATTGTGCTTTTTCAGCACACTAAGGCTAACCGTCATAGCTTTGTGAAGGACTGATATGGCATTTTGATGCATGACTTTTTCTACAATTTGTTTTCAGAAATTTTAAAATTCCCTTTTTTTCTCGTTCCCTGAATACATGGGCTGGAAAACTTAATCTTCTTCAGCTTTCTACTTACAGATGTTGAAATGGACAACAAACATTAATTCCCCTCTTTTGGAAACGGTAACCCAACTTCCTTTTGGAAACTTACCCACATTTTCTTTGTCTTATGGGATTGCACATCAACGTACCTGGCCTTTCATGAGCCAATGAGGTGGACAGTTTTGTGATTCAATGTAAGCCAGTGGTTCTCAAGCGGGATAATTTTGCCTAGTAGGGGACGTTTGACAATGTCTGGAGATATTTTGTCTCAACTGGAGGGGTGCTACTGGCATCTAGTGCGTAGAGGCCAAGGATGCTGCTAAATATCCTACCATGTACAGGGCAGCCCCACCTACACCACAAAACTATTTGTCCAAAATGTCAGTCAGACTTTCTCTTTTGGGACTCTGAAACTTCAGTGATATAAGCAACAAACTCAAAAAAAGTGATTCTTTACTTGTTCATTCCAGTAGCAATGCCTGGTTCAGACAATCAAATTGTTCCTGCTAACTAGATCTTCTCAAACCTTTCTTGGTTTCTGCCTTTTTCTGGGCCTTTTGATCTGTTCTGTGAGCTCACTTTACCCTTTGGATACAGTCTCTTTCTCCTACAATTAGCTAGAGTCATTTTCTGTTGCTTGCAACCAAAGAACTCTAAACTGATGTGGAATAGCTCACAGCTTGTTAACATGTATGTGTCAAGTGGCACCTTATAAATAGTAGTACCTTATAAATCCTATATATGGTTTTAAGTAGCTATATGGTGGTTCAGGGCCAAGTCAGAGCCAGCAGAAATGGTAGGAAAGGGAATCCCATACATTTGAGGTTTCTTGTCTTGACCTCCCAGAACCTAGGCCGACCAACCACTGCAATGATTCCGAGAATCAACAGACCAAAGGATTGCCTGAGAATTCACTCCAAAGCAGGGAAATAAAAAGTCTTCCAGGATGGCAGGACGTCAATGATAGCAGATCAAATGCAAACCCTGAAGAGTAGAATTAAAGAAAGAAATAAAGCGACCTCCCATCTTTTAAATAATGCCTCCTTTTGGCCTCTTGAGGCCGTTCTGTACAATGTCTAAGCCAGGGTCTGCGGATGAATGATTTCTTTTCTTTTTAAAAAATCATTCCTCTCATTTCAAGCTTCGTTTTAAAATAATGAAAGCATAGATGGCAGTACCTTACTCACAGGCATAGAAGTTTTCTTTAAAGATTTTTAAACTCAGGGCTGACACTGAGCTTGATGCTTTACTCCATTAAACAGGAGAAACTTTTTTCAAATTAAGACGATCCGGTGAGCAGTCATTTGATTATGGAGGCTGCAATAGGGACTGTGGGAGGTTGCTTGTCTATTTAGCTGTCGGAGATCTTGGGGGCTGCCTCATAAAAAAGGCCTGTTTTTTTGGAAGCTTCTCTTTCACTAAATGCATGGGTTGGAATATGTTAAACTGTTCTTCAGTGAGCAAAATCATAAAAATAATGTGAGCATGCAAATGGAGGATTCGTGCTGGAGCTCTCATGAGGTTCATTGTACTTCCAGGAGAGGCTTTCTTTTTTTAAGATGCCAGCAAAATGCCATGGTATTTTATTTTTGTCTCTGGTAAATTGCTCTGGAAACTTAAACAAATTAAACATCCTGTTTTGTGTTTCTGAGACTCACTGGGGAAACTCAATCTCTTTAGTTTGATGTTTCAAGAGGGAAGGAGCATCGGAAAGCAAGATACTGTTTGTAATCACCTTTTTGAAATAGTTATGCATATAGGGTGAGAGGGGTGCATGGGCCATTCAGTATCACCTGCAACTGCAAGCAGTTTTGTTTATTATCTAAAGAAGAAGAAAACAGAAGTGAAGTTTTTGGAGGTGTAAGAAAGTGTTTGTGTGTCTGTGTTTTGTTATGCTGTAAGATGAAAAATCTGTTCTGTTGCTTTTTATATTTTAGGGATTGATTTCTAATACAGTATATTAGTGATAATTAAAATCCATTGTTCAGGCTATTTTGAAACAAATTTAAAATGAATCCTAAAAAAAATAACAATTAGTGATCATCATTCTAACGAAGGCAAAGTGACAGAAATTAGCAAATAAAACTTAGAGCTTGCCTTTGGAATTTAATGGGGCTCTATTTTCCTGATCACTAACAAACATTTTTCTTCATTTCCAATATTGGTAAAACGGAAACAGCTATACCCCACCTCTCCCACCCCGCCCACCACCATCACACACACACTGGATTTTTCTGGAATCACAGCATTACTTCCCTTTGATACCTTCCTGCTCAGATGAACACAACAGTCTGGAAGGTCCCATAGTCAGCTTGTGCCCCTCGGCCTGAGGGGTAAAATTACCCTTAGTGGCTAATTTGAGTGCTTCGTGCCTTTAACAAGGTCATCTTTAGCTGCCTGGCTTGGTTACTTTTCATGAAAACATCTCAAACCATTCCCTCCCCCAACCCCCAGCTTGAACTCTCCCCCGAATTATTACATTTAAAGGCCAACTAGAACCCAAATGAATGGATGATTTCAGCACCCTTCAAATGTCACTTAGGAAAAAAATCTATGAAGTGAAGGCTCAAGTCCTTTGGGAAGGAGCAGAAATGAACTGTCACCCTTCTCCACCCTCCTCCCTCTGCACAGATACTGGCGCTGTCGTCTCCGCTCCCTCCCATCTCCTCTGTCCCTTCCGTGCTCCCCCCACCTCCTCCCACACACACCTGAGCAATATGAAATTCTGGTTTGGGTGTATGCCCTGGAGGCTGAACTATGCAAGAAGTGTCACCTGTGGAGGTGTTTCCTTTCGGAATGTCATTGTTTAACTTCAGGGTCTTGTTATTCTTCTGTGAATGAAATGTCAGAAACGAATTTCAGCATGTAATTTCCCAGGCATTGACAGGCCTTTGCCATCTGTCATTGGATCGTGGTTTTACCTTTGGTTTCCTGCCATGTTTAGGGTTTTGACCTATTCCTTTGAGTCTTGGTAATTTTACCTCTCAATATAGCCTCCGACAGAGGTCTTTGCTGCCAGGGGTGACTTTTGTAACTTTAGGCAGTGGAGTGATGTCTTCCATAGGCTTTGCTTATTATTATTTTTAAAACCTCAAGTGTCACAAATCCCGTCACTTGAACAGTGTTGATTTGTGATTAATCTCCTGTGTGTTACCTGTTTTTGTCCTCAGTATTTGCTAATGAGGAAGGGCCGTATTACACAAAAGTCTCAGTTTTGCTTTTTGAAATGTAGGACTGAGCTCTGTTTACTGAAAGAGGCAGTTTAGGGGAGAAGAATTGGTATAGGAAGAGAAAAAAAATTGTAATGGTTTTTATAAAGAACCCAAGTTTAATTGGAAAGAAGGAAAACTGAAGGTTTTCATTCCCTACGTAGTGAAGATTTTGAAAAATCCTACTGCTCTGAAGTCAGAAGACGGATTTTATAAAGTACAAGCAGATTGTCTTTGAACTGAATTTTAAAGCTCTGCTGTCAGAGTTGACAAGTTCCCGAATTCAATTTTCAAACTAAAACTTAGAAAACTGGGGAAGACACTGTGTCTCCTCAGTAGCTTATCAAAAGAAATGAGGTGGCAGCTCCCACTGCTGTCTCGGGCTGGCCAGACAGAGGGAGGCGGACGCACCCCCATCGAGTTATCTCTGCTCCGACTCACCGAGGATGCGTTTTGTGATGGGCTACGATGTGAAGGGCTATGGCAGCTCCAGCTTGCCGAGATTGGAGGACCATGACAGCTCTTCTCCCCAAGAGTGGGGAGAGTTTTACCATTTTTAGAAGGGCTTTAAGCTCCAGTGATCCTTGCCCAAGACTTATTGGTCTTCATGGTTGGCAGAAAAAGGATTAAGATGCGTAGGCATTATTAGCACACTAGTTGTTGCTTTACGGGGACAGCGTTAACCTATGTAGAATTCCAGGCAAAGCCACCACCAAGGCTCTTATGTTTCTTTTGAGATAAAAATTAGCTAGTTATGGCTCCTAAGTTCTCAGGATCTTTTGTATGTATGTAGAAAATTTTAGTTGTCCTAAAAAAGAAGACATGTGCAACTAAGTGCTATATTAATATTAATATAAGTAAATATTAAATATTTACAATGTGGCTTAGAGCCCATTTAAATCTCATAACAACCTAATGAAGTAGATAATGTCATCACCATTGCGCAGATGGGGAGAGTGAGCTTATCTGAGATTTCCCAACGATTATAGTATGCAGAAGAGCTGGTATCTAGGCCCAGTCTGTCTGACTTCTAACCTTGTCCTCTTAACATTATACTATAAAACCTCATCCAAAGTAAGGACAATGATGAGCTCAGTGGTAGAATTTCTTCCTACAGATTTTTTTCAGAAGTAAATAAATATGACCTTTTGAATACTCTTCAGGTCGTGGGAGTCTGTGAATTCTTAACTTTTCACAGACTTTCATTTTGTATCCATTTGGTCTTTGAAAATTCAAACTTATTAGCTGCTTTATTTCCTTTTTATTCCTGTAACTGTTATAAAAACTTATTACATTGAAATCTTATTACCTGGAACTCTCAATTAGCTGACTCCCCCGCTGACCTCATATACCCTGTACTCTACTTTTAAAAGAAAGAGGAAAACCATAGAGAAATAAGCTCCTATCAGAATTCCTTTTAAAGGTTAAATATGGCCTATAGTCCTGTGACTTTTAGTTGGATGTCAAAATATGAGCATATCACTTTATGATTGTAAAACACTTAGTCAACTGCAAAGTCCACTAAAAACGTTAAGGTGGTTGTATTAATAAGGGTAAGCTAAGGGCTGTGACCAAGAGTCCCTGCATCTCAGTAGCTCAATGCAATAAAAATTGATTTCTAATCCACCTCACACTCCAAGGAAGTCAGTGGTGGTAGTTTCTCTGCTCCATAGACTCACTCAGGTAGCTGAACTCTTACTATCCTGTGGCTCTGATATTCCTCTAGGATCTCACAGTTCTCTCCTGAATCTAATGATCCTGACTGGCAAACAAAGGCAGGCAGCCAACCTGGAAGATTCTCTTTGAAGTTTTTTGGGGCCAGGGTTGACAGTGGTACACAGCTCTTACGTCCACATTCCAATGGCCAAGGCTCAGTCATGTGGCCCCACTAACTGCAAGGGAGGCTGGGAAATGTAGTCTAGCTCTGTGCCCAGGAAGAAAGGGAAAGAGAGTTTGGTATCCACCTAGCCCTGTCTCTGTCACAGTGGTATTGGTATAGTTCTTCCTGAGACTTTATAGCGCTTCCAGTACTGTGAAACATCTAAGAAACATCCAATTATCATTGAGATTAGTGGTTTTCAAAACCTGGGTAATTAAAAAATATCGCTGAAACTTTTCTCAGACCGACACAGAATCAGAATGGGGGTGGGGACAGAAGCCATCCAGGAATCTGCATTTCACAGAAGCTCTGCACATAATTTGAATATAGCCAGTCCAGGGTCAGTGTGTAGTGTGGGAATCACCTATCTAGATAATGCACAGGATAAGGCAGGAATATGGATTAACTCATTTCAGGAGGATTTTTAGCAAAAAGGAGTAAGAGGAAAAAGAGTGATCTTTAGTTACTTAGTAAATTGACCAAAACTCCTGTTTATACCAAACATTCTAATTAATCACGACTTTGAACATTCTCTGTGATCAGTTGTTTTGAAAGTCTGTAGCATGCGTCATAGAAAAGACAGCTTCTTTTCCCAGTGGGTCTCCCCTTACAGGAGGAGAGCTGTCCTGGATACTGTGGACAGTGACTACCTATACATTATTATTATTATTATTATTAAAAAACATTCTCCATGTCTCATCTCAATCTATTTCACTCTCTTCTCAAGCACAATTATAGATTCCTAGTCAATTAAACCAGGGGTCCCCAGCCTGTGGTGAATTGTATAATTACTTCATTAGATATTACAATGTAATAATAATAGAAATAAAGTGCACAATAAATGTAATGCACTTCAATCATCCCGAAACCATCCCCACCCCACCACCCCCAGTCCGTGGAAAAATTGTCTTCCATAAAATTCTCTGGTGCCAAAAAGGCTGGGGACTGCTGAACTAAACTACCCCAGCAGAGGTGAAGGCAATTGTCCTAGTTAAACTGTTTTCTGAAGCAAAAGTCATTGGGTTTTCAAAGTGAAACGGAGTAGTTCCTATTTTTGGTCTTTAAATATATAGAGTTGCCACTTTGTTCGTTGCATGAAATACAGGTTGAGTATCCCTGTATCCCAAGATGCTTGGAGCCGGAAGTGTTTGGATATCAGGTTTTCAGATGTTGGAATATTTGCATATACCTAATGAGATATGTTGGGGATGGAACCCAAATCTAAACATGAAATTCATTTATGTTTCCTATACAGCTTATACACATAGCCTGCAGATAATTTTATACAATATTTTAAAAATAATTTTGTGCATGAAACAAAGTTTTGACTGCATTTTGTCCATGGCTCATCATATAAAGTCAGTTGTGGAATTTTCCACTTGTGGTGTCATGCCGATGCTCAGAAAGTTTCGGATTTTGGAACATTTCAGACTTTGGATTTTCTGATTAGGGTTGTATAACTTTCGCTTCTGTTCCATGTAGATTTGCGGAACAGTGTGTGGCTTTGGGGGGCAAGCGTACCTTCTTATAACCAGTAAAAGCTGTGGTGGTGAAATTGGTCCCATCAGTTTTACAGGACCCTTCCACGGTTGCCTCCCCAAGTGGGAAAGGGAGTACACACCATGACATTTCAGGTTTGCGCATTTGTGTTACCATTATGTTGGATTTGTGGAAGGCAACACAAATTTATCGCTCTTCTCTGTTATTCTGAAACTATAATTTTCTAGACTCTTGGTTGCTTTTGAGCATTTCTGATAAAATGTGCAGCTCTCTGAACCTTCATAACACAAATGTATTTAAGATCTTGAATTACATATTGCTGTGATCCAAGTAGTTGATGAGAAGCTGCTGGTGGCTGTACTCCCATACTGAGGGCAGCACTGCAAACCATTCCGCAAAGCGCTTTAATCATATTACCCTAAAAATTCTTCTGTGTCCTATGTTGCCTACCTAATGATGTCCACTTTCCTTAGCCTTGCATTCAAGCATCCTCAGAATCTGACCTCTGCTTGAAACTGCCGGTGAGCTTTCCAGCATTTAGCCTACAGGCCGCTTACCCAACTCTCTACCCTGTTGGTCGATTCATCATCCCCTGCAACATCTTGAGTTTTCTGCCCCTTCGTATTTTTGTCTTGTATTTCCAAACTTCATCTCTTCCCAAATTCTTTAAGATTCAGTTTGAAATGACACAGACTCTGAAACCTTCCCTGTTCAACTTAACCGTGGCAATTGTTGCCTGCACATATCACTTCCCATGACACATTTTAGTTTGGGGTATGCATGTAAAATTTTTTACCTGAGTGTCAGCTCCTGAAGATCAATGATCCTACTCTATTTACCTCTTGTTCCCTATATTGCTTTAACCATAGCAAACATTTGGTCAATAACTTTCACAATAAATAGCATTCCATTGAGGATTATGACACAAAGTGAAAGCCAAACCTTAGTAGACTATTAATTGAGAGCATGGTTTCCCAAAGTGGAATAGTTATACAAGTTACTTCGGGAAAAAAATGTCTGGTTACATTTGTATACTTTAGTGCAGGGCTTTTCAGAGCCTTTAATATACTTACAGAATGTAATGTGCTAATGAGACTATCTTTGAGAGGAGGTAGTAAGCATCATATTTCATATTCTTTTGACCACAGGCTTTTTTGTGAAGCCTGTCGATGAAGCAGAGTTTTTTGTAATGTATTTCGGGAAATGCTAGTTTGGAGTAATAGTCTGCATTTTTATAGTACCCTTTGTTATCAAAAGTGCTTTCACGATTAAGGTCGTCCTCATTTTCTTTCTGCATATCATTGACTGCTCATAAGAAAAGAAAACAACAAAAAAAATAGTGTTCTCTAATTTGCACTCCTAGACATAATTATTTTGGGTGTTAATGTGTATATGAGTTTGTAAATTGACAAAATTCACCAGATACACTGTTGCCTTTAGGGAAGAGACATGTATAGTTAGCAAAAATTCTTGGTGATCTAAATGAAACCCATAGCAATGAAGACATGCAGAGTATTCTCTTGTCAAACATCTTTGAAAAGATATGCAAAGACCTTTGTCTTAATAGCAATTTTCCTGAAGGTCACCCACCATTCAGACTGTTTATATAAATCTCCATTAATGCAAGCGGTAGTGAATGATTTGCTGCATGTAAATCAATGATCAGGGTTTTATTTATTTATTTTTCCATTATTGATTTATCCGTTCCACATCTTCTTTCTGTGGACGCACAGATTTTTTTAAAAAATCGGGTCATCGTGTGTTTAGATTTCTCTCCTTTAAATGAGGTCTATTATCATGAGCAGTCACTTTCAGGGCTGTAATTGCTTGTACAGTGAACGAGATCGAATTTCAGAGCAAGAGGAGTTAAAGGATCTTTTAAGTTGAAGTTAAACCTATGATTTTTTATGATCTTTGGGGCGCCTAATTAAGCGATTAGTAACAAGCAGGAGTTTCCAAATGTCAAGTGTATAATTATGAAATAAACAAGAGCTGGTCTTTCCAATAAACTTCCATGCTGTGCCCTAGTCCTGCTCAATGGGTCCCAAACAAAGTATTCTGATAAAGAGTATGAAATTAAGATGGATTTGCACAGCTGATGGAAAGAAATCTTGTCGTCTGGAACATAACTAACTACTCAATACATAGGGTAAGAGTAAGTTTGAACTTGGTAAATGTATAGATCAGTCTTCATGTTAACTCTCAGACTACATGTTATAAAGAAATGCCATTTTATTCCTTTTATTGTTTCCTTCAGCCTCTCTTACGATTGAGCTTCACCACCATTTTAGAATTCAAAATAGTTACTTTATTTTTTACTGAAAAATGAATTAAATGTGGTGGAGAGTGGAGGACTGAAGGGCAAGTCGAACCCTTTAGTTGGGCATAAAATCTTCTCCTACGTTAGGGCTGATAACAGAAAGTGAACAATCTTTTAGGTTATAAAATATTGGAAAGTTATTGGGGGTGAGGGGTCTCAGTTTTTAAGTCCCCATCCCCATTCTCCGTTTTCTGCTGGCGTTTCTGTACACACAGTGTTTGACAGATTTCCAAAGGTTTTAGCCAAATATTAGGACCTAGTATATGCTAGGGGAGAGTGGCAGACACAAAGAAAATAAAGGTTCTTTTCTCTGCCCTTGGGAAGTTTGAAAGATTATTGAGCAGGCAAGGTATATACAGAGCAGAAATAATTAGCAATTTTTGTGATAAACGTTTTTGTCATTTGTTATATAAGTAATATAAGAATCTATTATTTTACTTAAAAATATCATAATCACGTATGGCATATTTTTCTCTGGAATGGATAAATAGGTAGGTAAAGAGATGGATCTAGTTATTTTCTTTAAACTACCTTCATATCAACGTACTTTATTTTGCTAATAACAAGCATTTGCAATATGTGTCAACTTGGCTGTATGAAATAGAGAAACTCAGATAACAGTGGTGCAAACAAGATAAAAGTTCATTTCTCTCTCCTCAAAATGAAGTCCAGAGGCAGGCAGCACAGGGTTGCTATGGCAACTCCATGATGCTGGCAAATATCCAGGCTCTTTCTAGATCACTGCTCTGTCATGTCCTTATTCTCATGGTCCAATGTGGTTGCTGGAGTTCTGTAATCACGTCTGAATTCCAGGCAGTGGGACTGAGGATATGGAGGAGAAAGCTGTATCTCTAAGGACACTTCCAAGGAGTTGCACACACACTTTTGCTTACACCTCATTGGCCAAAATTTAATCCTGTGGCTATAATTAGCTGCAAAGAAGGATGAGACATGTGTTTTTTATTTGTTTTGTTTTTGTTTTTAGCTGAATGATAATGGGCCCCATCTGAAGATCAGAATTTTTATAATAAACAAGAAAGATAGAGGAGATTTTGGAAGGCAGCTGGCAGTCTCTGTCACAGATTATTATCAATTTTTTGCTATTACAAACAATGCAAAAATGAACATTCTTGAAAATGGATAAACAGATTGGTTTAGATTAGTAAGTGACATGTGTTGAGAGAGTTACAGAGATAGTCCTTGGGAAAGGGCTTAGAGGAGGAGTATCATGGTGGGTTGGGGTGGCCTGGGGGTATCAGGGTAGAGGCCATCATTGTTGAGGTAGGTCTGAGTTTGCTCCTGCCCCTGGGTAAACTGCAGATGACAGGACAGGCTGATGGTACAGCCAAGCCAGGGAAATGGCATGTGCCAGTTCATTCTGTCTTTCCCTCAACAGCTATTGCTTGAACACTTACTGTGTGCCAGACTCTGGTCATGCAGAGATGGGACTGATGCAGACCCTGCCCTCATGGGATCTCTCAGTCAAATAACTCATGGCACTTTGATAAACAGAACGGTGTGCCTTTCAAATGGGATGCGAGGGGAGCTGGGCTTAATAAGAAGGCTCAGGCCAGACTAAAGGGAACTTGGATGCCTAGTTAAAGAGATTAAACCTGATCTTACAGCCAGTGGGGAGCCACTGAAAGCTTTGATCAGAGGGATGATCTGATCCGAGCAGCGTTTGAAGAAAACAAATCTGGCATGCACAGGTTAACCAGAGGAGGCCAAGGAAGACTCGAAGCAAGGTGGGCACCAAGAAGCTGTTCCCAAGCCTTCCCTGTGAGGTGATGGGGGCCTGTGCGGGAGAGCCGGCCCAGGGGTCTGTGCAGGGTGGTAGCTGGCTCCACGCATGCTCTCTGGGGAGAGGTGGACCTGGTTTTGGATCTTAGCTCTGTCCCTTAGTGATGGGTTGGGCATGGTCTCTGTTTTAGTCTGTGTGGGCTGCCATAACAAAATACGTTAGTCTGGGTGTCTTAAACAACAGAAATATATTTCCTCATGGTTCTGGAGCCTGGGAAGTCCGAGATCGAGGTGCTGGTTGATGTGTTTCTTAGTGAGGATGCTCTTCCTGGCTTGCAGACGATTGTCTTCCCTCCAAGTCCTCATGTTGTAGAAAGAAAGAGAAATTGGGTGTCTCTTCCTCTTCTTATGAGGACACCAGCCCTATTGGATGACAGCCTCATCCTTGTGACCTCATTTAACCTTTATCTCCTCCTCACAGACCTTATCTCCAAATATAGTCACACTGGGGGCTCGGGTTTCAATATACGAATTCTGGGGGGACACAAACCTTCAGTCTGTCACTGTTCTCTCCCAGCCAGCTGAAGCACAATTTCCTCATCTGCAGAATGCGGGGAGATTCCATGCACCTCTTCAAAGGGTGCTCATGAGACTTAAGCAAGGTGAGGCTTATAAAGTGCTCAGCATGGTTGGTGTCTGATATACAAGAAGTACCCAAAAACCGGAAGCTAGAGGGGACAAATGGAGCAAACATTTCAATGGAAAAATTTTAGGACTTGGGGAATGGATACAGAAAACAAGGGAGAGTGAGGGCGCAGAGATGATGCTGAGAGTGTGAGCCAGGATGATGAGGAGAATGATGTCAATTGACAAAAATAGAAGAGTCTGGGAAGGAGCCAGTTTTGGGGGAGAGATTGATGAATTTGATTTTAGGTGTGTTGCACTCGGTGAGATGGCTGGAGATGCAAGTGGAAATTTCCAGCAGACAGTTGGGTTTATTTACAAGAGAGGATATATGGCTGCTAACGACAGCTCCTGGGGGACACAAAATTGGTAGAGGCTGAAATTCAAGAGGAAAGAGACAGAATTCAAATGAACCTGCACAGACCCAATAAACAGGAGGCTGTAGCCTATGCAGTAGGAATTTAGTTTCATAAAGTTTTCTAATTGAACAAATGAATAGGTTGAGGCCAACATTGACCTGGGAGCAGAATTCTCTGGATCATTTGCTCAGTTCTCCACTTTACTTTGGTAGACACAAGGATATAGTCCAGGGTCCACAGCCAAAGAAACCCACGAAAAGAAATTTACGTCTTGAGCATTGGGGTTATGGATTTCATGTGAAGAGAGAAGTGGCTTTCTCAGTAGCAGGACAGAGTAGCTGGGAAATTTCTGAGCTAGGATATTGTCTCCAAACACTGCAGAGTCTCGGGCAGTCTGAAAGGCCCTGAGCACTTCAGGATCCAATTAAAAGGGAATTATTTTCCGTTCCACAGCTAAGGGAATGGATCAACAAAGAGGCTGAATGACTGTTTTAAAACCTGACAGATGTAACACGGCAGACAAGGAAATGGGATTTAGAAAGCTCCCCCTTTCTGAGATGTTATTTTCTTCTTAGTGTGGTCTGTCAGTTCTCCTAGCAATGAGTCAGTCGAAATCAACCTTTGATAGACTCATGCCAGTATATAAAACAGAGCTCACCTTTATCCAGTTGCAGGCGATGGAAAAGAGGAAGTACTTAAAATATATTCTTTCTCCATCTTTTGGGCTCTATCCACACCATCCTTCATAATGCTCCAAATAAAAGTAAATACTATTTTCCTCACTTCATTTTACATCCACTTACTCTGTTCCGCTGAAATCTTACGAACAGCCGGATGTGTTTTAATCACCAAATCCACTGGGCTTTTTCAAAAGCTCTTTTCTGGATTTTTCTGCTGTCGCTACTTCATGGAGCTCTCTGTCCTGTTGGCTATGTTGACACCTCATTCTCTGGTTGTCATGACACCTCACAGACTATTCCTTTTTGGTTTTCTTCAGGGGACCCCCTACTGCTTCCCGGTTAAATTCTGGAATTCTTTTCATCCTAAGCAAACTATTTTTCTCATTCTGTACACTTCTCTCGCCTGGTTGCTCTAATCCATTCTCATTATATCAATTATCATCAATATACCAATGACTCCTGAATTTTATCTGTGGCCCAGATTTTTCTCCCAAGCTTCAGACTTACATACAGAACTGGACAGCTTCATTCTGATAGCTCATGAGCACCTCGAGATCAAAATATCTGAAACTAAGTGGCTCTTTCCTCCTCTGGGTGTTCCTCCTCTCTCCCACTCTCTCATCTATACAGTTCAAAATCTGGGAACCAATATCATCCCTTTCTCCATCAGCACTTTCAGCCTCTACCTGGTACTCAATAATTCACCAGCTACTGCCAACATTACTTACATTTCTCAAGTCGAGCATTTGGGGAAGATAAATACAGCATGCTTTATAGGAAGGAAAAGAGATACAAGCTAAGATCTAGGAATGTTAGATATATAAATGCTGTGGTTAAGCTATGATCACTCTCACTTTCATCTTCAAGGTAGACTAAACTTACCTAAAATGATCCACATATTTTGATGAGATACAATTTTTAATTAATTAATTAGGTATTATTATTTTTGTGTGAAAAAGAAGTAGTTAAGTACTGGAAATTAAAACAACAGTGCTGAATTTTTTATCCCAAAGTGCATCCCCTTCTCCCATTTCCAGATTAGTGCATGGAAATCTGGGGGATGAAATGTCTTGCCTGAGGTTGTAAAGCTCTTTTTGCAGTACTTGCAGGTCTTTCGATTTTCTTTTCTGTACTCTTTCTCCTCCACTTCAAGGCTTCCCTTTGTAATATACGGTGCCCTGTACTGAGTAGTGACTCAGGAAACACTAACAGATTGGACTCACTGGCATTCTCTGAATTTCACTCAATCCTTTTTTAGACTATTCATGCTAATTATGAAGATGGGGTTTGAACATGACCAGATCAGCCTAATCGCACACATACCATCATCACCTTCCCCTTCTCTCTGCCAGGTGTCACCCATAAGTTACAGCACTGTATCCAGAAATATCCCAGGAACAGCCCCCAAGTCCTTAACACAGGGATCTAGGAAGTTAATGTCAATCAACTGGAATTTGTAAGAGAATTGAAACCCATTTTTCATTCCTTCCACAGTTGTTTGAGCCCCCATATCTTTTGTTTCTAGGATCATTGCAGTGGGCAACGATGCTCTAAGGAACTTCATCAGCCATTTGACTGGAATCTTATCTCCCATCATGTATCTATAGGTTATTACTGAATAGGCGGTCCATTGTTTTTCTAGCACCTGTCTTTCCCGTGCTGAATTCATAATCCCCTATGAGATCGCAGGCTAGAGAGTTACTTCCTCCTTACTCTGGACTTTTTCCATTAATCCAACACTGTGCTGAAGCCTTGCTGCATTCTGGATTTCTTCTTTGTGTGAGTTTTTCAGCCTGGAGTATTTTCCACGTATAGATGGAACAATTCAGGCACCAAAAAAGGAAATGTATAGGTATAAGGTGGAAAGTCAATAACGGAATGTGAGCACTTGGACTTCCCAAGCTTTAATACCAACGTAATATACCTTCCTAACACTGATCACACAGTGTTTCCTAAACTTCTTCTCAACTTTAATATACAGTTCTTTGTTTCTTTATGTTAACTTGTTGATGGTATTAAAAAAATGATATTTCTGAATTGATAGAGTCTCTGAGACTCAAAATCAGTGTGCCAGATGGTGGAAGCAGCAGGAAACATATCTCGTCAAGAGTAGAGAGGTATGGAGAAAAAGTGAGAGGCACTGTAAAATGATGATGGAATAGAGAGAGACTAGGTTATTGCAATAATTTAAAAAATAAATTCCTGTTGGATTTAAAGACAGTTGGTCATAGGTGTTCATTGTATGATTTCTTTATTTCCAATACTGTCCTAGGTGTCTTGAAAAATATGCATGATTTGTAGTTCTTTTTTTTTTTTTTTAAGAAACTTAAAATCTCACCAAAGAGATAAATACTCATAAAGGGTTTAGAGAGAAATGTAACTTGTATTTCCATTAACTTCCATGTCTAGAGTCGGTATCTCCCCCTTCTGATCTTAGCTCTGGGATGGCACCACTCCTAGTCTAATGCCTGACCACCACCTTGGCAGATCTGTCTCACCTTCGTTCTCATCTCCTTGGTGATCAGTCACCAAGGGTTACGTCATCTTTGTTCTTTCATCTGCAGCCCTTTGCATCATTTCAGGCCCATAAAAGACACTCAGGAATTGTTGGGTGGTTGTTTCTCTCTGTGCTTTGGCTCTTGCAGCTTCTCCTTCCAATTCAAACATTTGGCAAACTCAGATTTACCCACTTCTGACCTCACACCTGGGTTGTGCTACTCTCCCTATTTTGCACTCCTTCCAGACCAGTCTTTCTAAAATACCACTTTTCTCAGATTGTTCCCTTGCTCAAAGATTTATAGGTGTCTCCTCTTGCCCGTGGTGTCACGTCTGCTTAGCTGCTAAGGCTTCCCCATTGTTTCCATCTATCTCATCTCCCTGTCTTCTCCATCATTATCCTCAAAACAAACCCTGGTCTTCATTAAGGTCAATCTCCTTCTCAATTCCTGGCTGCTCTCATGTTAAATCTAGCTTCTGGGCTTGTGAGCTGGCTACTCTGATGGCCATGAGTAGCCTTTATTTTGCTTTTCTATGTGTCCCTATCGAGCCCTGTATCTTCCAACACGCCTCTCTCATTCATTTATTAATAGTCAGTCAATCAACACACATTTACGAACCATGGAAATAAAATCAGGAAATGTGATTCCTGCCCTTAAGGATCTCACACTAATTCAGCACTCTCAGCCTTGTGCTCAGCATAGTGTTTTGTATGTTTCTGTTGAATTGAGTAATGACAGTGGCCACTCCACCGCAGGATAGTGGGGAGATTACCTAACCCTTCTCTGCCTCAAGGTCCTTATCTACAAAATGGGAAAAACAACAGTATCATGTATACACATCTATAGATATGTAGAGCAGTGCCTGGTTTATGGCAAGCACTCATTAAACCTTAGCTGCTATTATTGTTACTTAGATTCTACAACATGTCACACACAGTAAGAATATACTGTCTGGCATTGTCTTATGAGGTGTCATCTGTTTAGCCTGCCCTCTCAACGGGCCTGGAAGCCCTGTGTGGAAAAGTCCTTGTCCTTATGCTGGTGGAGGCTCAGAGTCTGTTCTCAGAAGGTTCTCGTTGACCAAGTGTGAGTTTGCATGAGGGCTGTCACATGGATCCTCAGGGCCAGCATGAAAGAACCTTGGGAAGTCTACTGCAATGGTCTTTTCAAGAGGCTGGCCAGGTAGCATGAGCAGGAGAGCAAGTGGTTACAGAGAAGAAAAAAATAGGCACTTTTCTGGGTATCCAAAATCACATAAAAAGGACTTTAGATGAGAAACTAATCCTGAAGCGGGGGGTAAAGATGACGAAGGGCATTTGCTGGGCTCCTGCGTGCCAGGCCATGGTCTTGCTGCCTTTGCAGGCCCATCTCATTTAATGCTCACAACAACCCTGGATAGTGTCTACTGTTATTTCTAGCTTACGTACAGGGAACCTCAGGTTCAGACTAGATATCTGCCTGGCTGAGCTCACACAGGCAGCCATGGGCAGGTTTTTCTGCTATACCATAGCAGGTGTGATATTTGTGCTGTGCGACAGTTCCTAAGAAAATCTAGCAAAAGTTGTGCCATTTCATTGAGCTTAATGGGGCACATACAAACCAGGTAACATGTTAGCTATCACCACCCAGTTTTGTCTGTGCCTCTGATTAATTCATACTCTGCCTTACTTTACGCCCTTAGCCTCATAGAATCTCAAAGGTAGGTAAGTAAACAGGTTAGTCTTGGTGCATTGAAAAGAACAGTGCATCCCTTATATGGTACAAATGTAAAAGAGATGATTTGAGAGACATCTTGGTTATGATTTGAGAAACATCAATAGACACTTTCCTCCCTCTCATATCAAACATAAAATGCTGGCTTATCTGGAGTTTCTACATTACTTATTTCTTTAGGTAAAGATATTAGAGGCCTTTTTAAAAATTGACAGGTATCTCTGGAAGGAGGACCACATGGAGCAATTATCAGCCATCAGTATCCTGGCTCAGTGAGTGGACCAGTCATGTAGGCCCCGGATGGAATAGGAAGAAAGACAGGTAATTTTCTATTGCAAAGAGGAATGGAAAAACATGGGCACCAGAATGGGGCTCCTGGGTAGCCTGCATGAGCAGGTGGCTGCCACACACAAAGAGGTGGAGATGCCACTGAGGATGGACAGGTAGCAAAGATAAGCTTTAAATACTTTATGTCCTTTAACTGAGCATTGACCCTGACCTTCACAGGTATGGCAGGTGCCAACTGTGGGCTTCTCTGCTTATTGGCTGTAGGTTGCTGAGCATCCCCTGACTTTGTTTTGTTGGAAGATTCTTTTCCTTAGGGTCATTTTTCATGAAAGCTCTGCTGTTCTGCATTTGAATCAGGGTAAAATCTTCTTCTTTGGTCTGGAACATCCTGCTGTGTTTGTCCTTTGCAGATGAGCTCATTAACTGTCACAGCAAAGGGATTCTGGAGTGCCTCTCCTGTAGGTCAGAAGGTCCTCCTGGGCCCAAGAACTGTTTATGGAGGGGAGGAAAGGTGAGAACAGTGAGTACACAATAATATTCTCTCAGTGGTACCTTGTTCCTTCTCCTCCCACACCAGAAATTCACCCTCGATCACACATTGGATTAAAACAGTAATTGAACAGATTGTGCAATCATTAGGTTAAATCAAACTAGGTAACTTTGATTTCCAATCTCTTAAAACCTGCAACCTCCTTGAAGTGGAGGGAGAAGAGAACATAAAAGAAATTGATTGGAACCTACCAGCTGCAAGTCTGTTTACCTGGGGCATGATATGATAATCAGCCTGGTTTCTACTCCCAGTTATTCTTGAGACATAGACCCAGATTATGGGGCAGGAGTTCAGGGAATAAAACTGAACATGTTATATCCTACGTAACCTTAGAGCCAATTATTTAAGAATCTGACCTGGTTAAGACTTTGAGCTGAACAAAATCACTGTAAATTATTGTATAAAAATCCTTTGCAATAGAGTTGAGCATGGTGTAAATCTTGCACATCCTTTCTTCTAGAGGTGGAAGCAGAATGAGCATAAAACTGTACTGCCCTTTTCAAATTTCCAAGATCAAATGTGCATCAATCCAAATGTGCATTTTAAATGCAGCTGTAATGGTTTTCTATGAAAGTATGCTGTGTAGGTGCTAAAGGGGATGGAAGTTGCCCTATTGAGCCGGGTGATGATCACAGGTTGGAGCACACAATTATTTCATAAATCTAAGTAGATTAAAAATGGTTGGTAGAAAATTATTGTCAAAGGATGAGTGTCTTCATTATGAAAAAGACTTTTTAACATGTTTGTAGTTACTGTGTATGTCATTTCATTTCACTGGGTATGTAATTTATGGTAATGGGGGGTTCTTTGTCTTATGCATTGCTTCATTTGCATAAATAATCTCACTGCTTTGTGAGAGTGAAATATGATCCAATACAGTTTCTTTGGAAATCCCCAAAGAGGAAATTTTGGGCAAGTTGATAGATCTTTAGAGCAGAATTAGAAGGTAACAGGCACTGGGCAGTGCACGCATCATCCTTCCCAAGAAAAGGGTCAGAAAGAAAGGAGAACCTTTGGTAGCACTGACTCTTTTACATTTTGAAGTCATAGGATCATTCTGTGATTGTCAGAATATAAAGCATTTTTAAAACTCTCCTAATATTTTGTTATAGCTCCTTTACATAATATCAATGAAGTTTCTTTTTGTTTGTATTTATAATTACTAAAAGTTCTTTAGAGGCTTACATATAAGGCTTTCCAAAGTAAAAATAGTTAGGTTGTAGACCAGGCTTTTTCTTTTTTTTTTTTGTATGTATACAAATTAGGAATTAGGTTTCTAAATGGAGATAGATTTCAGCCCAAATACAGTTCAATAACTGACTTGGATGAAAATCTGGGTTCCTTTTTTTGTTGCATACACACGCACACACACACACACACACACGGACACGCAAGCTGTACAAGGGGGCTATCCAATACAATCTTCTTTGATAATGGAAATGCTTTCTATCTGCAATGTCCAATACTGTAGCCAGTAGCTACATACATAGCCATGGAGTACTTGAAATATGTCTATTGTGACTAAGGAACTGAATTTTAAATTTTATTTAATTTATGTTAATTTAAATTTAAATAGCCACATGTGGCTGGTAATCACCACATTAGACATGCAGCTCTAGAACCAGAGGTATGCATTGAATCCTAGTTTCATTACCTTCTAGCTCTGTGACCTTAGGCAAGTTTCTTTACTGCTTTGTACTTCAGTTTAGCAGGCTTTCATTAAACCCCAAATTCCTAACCTAACTTTTAAAGAATTCTGTGCTCCAAACCTAACTTGATTTCTCAGTCTTATCACTTATTACTTTCTTCCATGTTTCCTAATTCCACACAAATTAGACTGCTTTTTAACTATATTTTTCAACTATATTAAGGGCTCTCAATTGCAGGTTAAAGAAAATACAACTCAAATTTATTTAAGAGAAAGAGAATTTATTGCCCTGGCATTAGGCATGGCTGGATCCAGGAAGCCATTTTATTCCATCTCTTTTTCCTGATTTCCTTTGTGTGACCACGATTCCTAGGTAGACTCTTCCACGAAAGGTAATAGATAGCCACCAGGAATTGTAAACATCCTACCAGCTTAGCAACACTGGTGAAAAAAAGAACACCTACCAGATATCTTCCTGATAACCTCTGCAAAAGTCTTGGATGTGAATCTCATTGATCCCAAGTTCTTCATCCATTCTTGAATCAAGCCAAGTGGTTGGAGGTAGAATATACTGATTAGTCAAGCCTTGTTCCCATACCTGTCCTTGGTATCAGTCCTATCAAACCACATGGACTGGGAAGAGTGAAGATTATTTCCTCAAAGGAAAATCAAAATCAAATGCAGACAAAAACAAATAGCAGATATGCCTTTCATTGCTTTCTCCAATCCTTGCTCATCTGAAGTCTACCCATTACATAAAGCTGTGGTAGAAATCGTTGGCTATCCACATGATTTGGGCTCCTCTCTTATTGGAAAGAATTCTTGCTGGGAAGCAGTTGCCTCACCAGAGACTAAATTTAAGAAGGCCTCTTCCTCTATTCCCCCACTTCTAGGAGGAGCTGTATGACTCATTTTTCACAGTGGAACATGAGTAGAAATTTGTTCCATAAACCCCTTGCATATACACTTCTCTCTTCCCTCGTCTGTTGGCTAGATAACGATTTCCAGAGCAATCTTGGAAGCCATGTACTCACAGTGGTGAAGTCTCCATCAACATGAATGCTTGAATGTTAATGACTGTGTGAAGCAAAGTCCACCCCAACTTCTTTTTCCCTTTTTCCCCCTTCCTGATTGGTTTTTCACATGAGTGACATTAATGCTTCTATTGTATTATCCAGTCAAGACATCATATTTATTTGTTAGAGTAGCTAGTTTTACCTTAATACAAATGCTCATTTCTAATTTTAACACCTTCATTAATTTTTTTCTGTCCCTAAGCTCCATTATACCCTCTTCTCAACTCTCATCTCCACCCCAGAAAGCAATGTCTTCTTCCTTTGATTGTCTTAGTTCATGGTACATTTCTGCACTTAACTGCATTGGCTTGTGTTATATTTTGTGTGCACTTATCCATTATGTTTGATTTCTACTGATAGGAAGTTAGAACCTAAAGGAGGCAAGAAAGAAAAAGTTTTTTTTGGAGGGGAATGAACGCCACTTTGTACTGGGATTTTCTTTCTTCGCCTTAGTTTTACTGCTACTGCTACTCACCTACTCCCACCCATACTTTGCCTATCCAGTCAAGCCAACAAATGGCTGTTCCTTGCATAAAGGGACTAGAAGACATTCACTAACCTCTACATTTTGTGTACTTTGAGACCCTGAGGTGTTATGATTTAGGTTTGTGGCAACTAAGCTGGAAACGAGAATCCAATTCACTTGACCCTTCTCTTCTGATATTTTCATAAACTTAACAATGATTATATGTAAAATCATCCATAGATTTGGATCAGAAAATATAGCTGGGTGTGTGTATGGGGGAAGATTAGGCAGATGGAAACTGGCTGAATGCTAAATTATGGAGGAAGTAACAAGGAAAAATACCTCACAGCCAAAATAATAATAAAAAAGTTAAAGTAATCCAAATGATAAATAACCAGAGCTTGTACTTTTATTTTCTTTTTTGCTGAATGAAAACATCTTAGCTTATTAATCTCTTCACCTGTAAAGTCTGACCTTATGTTTCAGTCAGATGTAAATGTAACAGTAACTTTCATGTTTGTAAGAAAAAAATGGTAAGATTCTCATCCTCCCCACCCCAGCTTGATTAACAAGAACAGTAGTTTTACTAGTATGTAGCTGAAACAATACCCACCATTTTTATGTAACAGACAGTTAGACTTGACTTGGAGTGAGGGCAAAAACTTGAAGATTTTCCAGTTAAAAGTGGCCTACTTGGTAGTAAACAAATGGGGAAAACCTGCAGCTTTCGTAGCTTGAGGTTGTGGTTTTGATTGGGTGAGTGACAGACCAGCCAGATATTTAGCTGGGGAAATTTCTATGACATGGCATAGAAGGGCTAAAATAAGCTCTCCACACATCTTGGCTAACTGGGAAACTAGGCACATGCACAATGAAGACCCAAGAGAGACCAGTGGAAAATAAAGCCAGTGAAGGACTGAAAACTGGTTGAACTTTTAATGCATTCCCCAATATACATACAGATTAATTGGTAGAGTGTGGAAGTCATACAGGGTGAGGTGTTTTTGTGGTTTGGGGCAGAATGCAATCTCTGCCCAAATCATTGGCTCACCACTAAGGTACGTAGAGACAAGGGTGAATCATCAGAAGTCAAGCAAAAAAAAAAAAAAATAAAAATAAATAATTAAAAACTAAGTAGAGATATTCACTTCTTCACACTACAGGGGAGATAGAGTCCATAGTTTAAGTACAGGCAAGTTACTTCACAAAAGCCCTTAGAAAAATACATCATAATCCAGAGTTGCTACAATATATTGTCTAAAATGCCCAGTTTAAAACAAATTGTGAGTAAAAAAAAAGAATAGTGTGATGCATATACAGGAGAAAAAAACCATCAACAGAAACTGATCCTGAATGGGTCTGGATGTTGGGCTTATAAAGATTTCAAAGCAGCTGTTATAAATATATTCAAAGAATTAAAATATGATGACAATAATTCAACAGAGAAGTTCAATAGAGAAATAGAAACTATATTTTAAAAAGTGGAAATTTTAGAGTTAACAAGTAAAATAACCAAAATGTAAGATTCACTAAATAGGCCTACCAATTTGAGATGGCACAATAAAGAAAACTTGAAAATAGGTCAATAGAAATTATCCGATCCAAAGAGCAGAAAGGAAAATTTTGAGGGAAAATGAAGAGGATCTGAGATCTGTGGGACATCAGAAATAATAATAAACACATAGTAGGAGTCCAAGAAGGGGAATCATAAAGGAAACGGTCAGAAAAAAAGTATTTAAAAAAAGATGACTGAAAACTTCCTAAATTTGAGAAAAACATTGATCTACAGATACAAGAAACTAAACAAACTCCAAGAAGGAAAAATGTAATGTGATCCACACTTATATATGTCATAATCAAACTGATGAAAACAAAAAAATAATGGGAAAATGTTGAAAACAGTAAAGGAAAAATGACTTATGACAGGGGAACTACAATACAGTTAATGGTTGATTTCTCCTGAGAAACACTGGAGGTCAGAAGGCCATGAAATTGACATTTTTGAAGTGCTAAAAGAAGCAAAACCCATCAACAAAGAATTCTGGAGTCAGTGAAACTATGCTTCCTAAATAAAGATAAAATAAAAACACTTTCAGATAAGCAAAAACTGAGAAAATTCATTGCTAGGAGACCTGTCCTACCAGAAATACTAAAGGAAGTCCTCCAAGATGAAAAGAAATGACACAAGGTAGTAACACAAACACACGGAAAGGAATGAAGAACACCAGAAATGGCAAATATATGTAAATATAGGATAGATTATGTATAATTATTTTCTCTTTTATTCTCTTCTTTAAAAATAAAATATTGCTTAAAACAGTAACTATAACCTTGTATTGCTAGGTTTATAACATATATAAATGTAATATATCTAACCGTAAAAGCACAAAGTGGCAGGGGAGGAATGAAACTACACTGAAGTTAAGTTGATATATGTTACCAAAACTAAGTAGGTATTAACCTGAAGCAGATTGTGGTAAGTTAAAAGCTGTATATTACAAACCCTAGAACAACCACTAAGAAAATAATTCAAAAAATATGCACAAAAATATAACAGAGGAATTGTAATGGTATGCTAAAAAATATTTATACAGAAGACAGTAAATGAAAAAACAGTAACAAAAAGAGATGAGACATATTGAAAACAAATTCAACTATATCAATAATTATACTAAAATTTAAAAATATGGAATCTAGTATTATAGCTCTTTTAGAATTTGTCTAGCAGTTTTCTGGTCCTCACCAAGAGACCCCTAAAAAAAAAAAAAAAGAGAAATCCAAAAGCAAATAAATCTACCACATTAAATGAAAAAATAAATACATAATAATAATTCCATTAAATGCAAATGGAGTAAACATTCAAATCAAAAGACAACATGATTAGACTCGATAAAATAGCAAGACCCAACCATATGCTGTCTTCAAGAAACATACTTTAGATTCAAAGACACAAATAGGTTAAAAGTAGAAGTATGGATGAAGATATAACATGCAAACAATAACCATAAAAGAGTTGGAAGGGCATGCTTATATTATATCAAAAGTTACTTAAATGACTCCAATGTGCAGTCAGAAACGGGAACACCTTACTTTACCCACAATGGGACTGTAGAGCATCACAGAAGGTGTCTAGGAGGCACCTTTGAGAGAGAACTTGACATCAATCAGGTAAAGAAGGTAATGAGTTGAAGGTCATTATATTGAAAGGGAAGAGTGCAGTGTGAGTCAGCATTAGGTGCTCAGGGAACTAGTTTGTCATTGTTCCAGGGTGAAGCGAGAGGTGAGGAAAGGTGGAGGTGACATAGGTGTGGAATTGACAGGGGCCTGATAATGAATGGCTTAACATAGCATATACATAAGACAAAAATTCGCTTATGTTGGCATATTAGGTTCACTATGAAACGTGAAAAGGTAGAGAAAAAAAGGAGACATAATCACATAATATAGAGAGATAAGATTAGTGCAAGGAGAACAGGAGAGGGAGAAAGACAATGGGCTAGTTGCCTTAGGCCCAAGGACCGAACTTTAGTTCTTGTACATGTGTTAGTTTGCTGCTTTGTGATAAAGGTGTGGATGGGTTAATCTGGTTTGCCATGCTTCCTATCAACAAAGACATACTTGAAGCTATTTTTTTTCATTAAAATAATCAGTGTATGCGCACAGAGAAAGTCTGGTCAATTTCATCCATGTCCATTTCAAATCCAAGACCTCTATAACTGGAAGTGGCCCTCTTCAGAACTCTTGGGATATGTAAACTTCCACAGTTCGGCTCTTTACAACACAACTTTTTTCACAGTGCATTGTCTGTTGTGGTGATTCCTGAGCTTTTGTGTTTAAAATGTAGGTAACAGGGTCCCATATCCAGAATCAGTATCTCTGGTGTGGGTTTCATGATTCTGCATTTTAACCAGCTTTCAAGGTGATTCTGATGCAGGCATTTGTTGGATCCCACTTTGAGAAGTATACAATTCAAGAACTTTCATCCTTGGCCTTTTTTTCTCTGTATAATATAATACGGTGGAAACTCTTCTCTAGAATCATGACTCTGTTCTGAAATTCAATGGCCTAAAATTTTCAGAAGGAAAGACATGCAAAAACTAATTTAAATGTCAGCAGATCAACAAAATCTTCAGTGTACTTAAATTGTAAATGTTATCAAACAGAAATGAATGTTAGGCAACAAAATACAAATCTGTTACTTGAGGAGCTTCCAAAACTATTTTTAGAGGTAAGAGTTGGATGACTCTATTCAAAACCAAATACAATTTCCTTCACTGGTAAGGAAATCTATATCTCACCAGCCTCCATGATATTGTAGGAAAGAACAAGGGGCTTTGGAATCTGACCCGAATTTGAATGCCAAACCAATTCTTCGCAAGTGCGTTTCCTTTCATAAATGTGCTACTTGGCCTGTTTGAATTTTGTGTTTCTTTGAGACAATAGATGGTGAAAAATACAACCACAACCACACAGGGTGGAGAGGGGATTAAGTAAGAAAGTGGACATAAAGCACCAGACACAAGAATGTAGTTGATAAATGTGGGTTCCCTTTTATGTATGTCCATAGGTACCCACATTTGAAACTAAAGTTGTAGCTGATAATGGAAAGGATACATTCTAATGGCCCAGAGAATGGATTAGTAGATGGCAAAATAGCACTGGCAGTATAAGGGTACAATTCAGCATGCTGACATCCTTTATCTGTTTCTCAGGGAACTGTTCTCCTTCCTCAGTAGTCAAGGAGGAAGACGACACTCAGGCCCTCCTGGCCTGTTTGGGGGTAAGGGTGGTGAGGGGCACTGCTGTCTATCTCAAGGGTTCTTTCATCCTGTGGGCTGACCCAGGCACCCCTCCTCTAGTACTAACCTGGCTTAATCACAGGCCTGTACTCCTCCTACCCCCCAAAACTTTGCCCCTCAAGACCCACTGCCCCACCACTAGCAGATTTTGTTTGGAAAGACTTTTTTAATTACCATGTGCAAGTGCATAGGAGAACTGACAAAAGGTAATGAATCATAAGGTTGACATTTTAAATATGGGCATAGTAGACATGCTCATACATTTTCTCTCAGTAACAAAATGTTTGGCCTACCCCATTTCTAAAAAGATTCACATAGCATAAGACAATGCAATAAATTGAAAATGTAATTATTTAGGTGTCCATTATGACAATAGTATTTAGATTGCATTTCAACTTTTTTGGGGGAAAGAGTTGGTAACAATATTAAGAGTAGAAGGTTCTATACCTTTTAATAAATTCATACTTCAAGGCAAAACTGAGCATTTTCTTTGCTGAACAAAGCAAACTAGCTTGGCCATGGCTCTCAGGCAGCTCCAGGGGCACAGGAAGAGGAGGAAAGGTGATTCACAAGATGAAACAGACTAACAGAGGGTGCTATTCATTCATCTTGAGTCTCACAAACACTGTATTTTTTGATTTTGAAATTGATATATGAATTTATTACTGATTTTTACATATTGTAAATTTATAATTCAGATGTCTTTTTATTGTAAAGAAAAAGGCACTTATATATAGCCTTTGTTAATAGCAGCAGGTGAGGCAATATTTGCCAGTCTGTAAGTCTGAAGATTCAATTCTGAAATGCAATCTGATTGTTTTCTGTAGGAAAGATTGCAAAAGAAAACAGTTTCATAAACCATCTTTTCTCTTTTTCATTTATTGCCTGATTCTGAGGAATGGAGTCAACTTTAAGCAAATAATTTTGGAAACAGTCCTTGTTTGAATAAAGAATATAACCAATCAAGACATACTGGACAGACAATGCTTTTAGAAAATTTTAGTTTTAAAATTCTATCTAGATTGTGTTATGTTTTTATTACATGATTATTGTGTGATTATATGAGAGTATGTATGGGGGGCAGGAATTTATATATATAAATCTATCTGTGTTTTGGGTCAGTACAAATTTCTGTGTTAAGAAGTTACAATTCCTTGTAATGAGCATTTTTCAAGTGTGATTTTTGGTTGAACTGATATTGTTGAGAAAATTACTATTTTGATATAAACTAGCTTAAGGTTATAAGAACACTCTGTACATAAATACGGTGTTTGAAATGCCCCAACTTACTATTGTAAGGATAGGCAGGCAAGAATATCTTTTTTTTTTTTTTTATCATTTTAATACAAAAGTCTTAGAACAAAATTAAAGCTGACCATATCTGGCAGCCTATAGTTACCTGTATTTTTCTTAAAACAACTCTGGTGACTTACCAGTCAAAAGACCTTTTCACCTCAAGACAACATAGTGACAGTCCTACTGGGAAAGAGCAGGTTAGTCTGGGAGAAAAAAAGAATCCAAACAAACAAAAGCAGTGGTGGAGAAAACGTAACTGTGTGTATCTTACCACAGCATCTTGAAGAATAAAAGCAATTATTTCACTTGGCTGTTTTGTAGCGGTATGGATTCCAGATACTTATTTTAGGTATAAGGAGAGTATCGAACATATACATTTTAAGTATAAATAGAAGAAATATCCCATTTCATGCCAAAAATTATGTGTCGACTCCCCATCCTACCCCAAGAATGGAGAAATTGTATTTTCTTTCTACAATAAGGAGCAGGTAAGGGGAGTAGGAATAGCTCTCGTAGCTCTTTCCCTAAGAAATTGGATGCTGCCAACTTTGCCATTTTTTAGTGTTCTGCTCGAGTTAAGTAGACTATAGATAAATTTGAAGATGCTGAATCATAAATAATAGACACAGTTAGAAAGCTGCTGGAAATTTTATAAAATTGCCAGTTTGAGCCTCAATAAGCCACCAGGTCAGAAGCAACTTCCCACTGCTCTATTCTCTGAGGCAAGCGATCGTGTGCAGCCCCGCACGCGTTCCAAGGGCTGAGCAAAATGTGTTTTTTCTCTGTATTCATAACTACGACCTTAGCAGCAAGCACCGGGGTAAAATGCTTTTTTCCCTCTATACTCATAATCAAGACAAAACCCCACTGGATTCTTTCGAGGTTTAGAAAAACATCCTTGTTGATTTTTATGATAAAATTCATATCATGGATACATAACCTTAAAATTAAGGGTAAGAATATTTACTTTGTTCCCTTGCACCAAAATCACTTCATATACCATTTCCCCATGGAAGTGCCTTCTCTGGAGTAAGCAAATCACTTACACAACTGCAAGATAGGCTTGAAAAAACAGCCATTCTATGAAATTACATAGAAGGGTGATATAAACAGATCTCCTGCTTATTTAACGTTTCTGAAGAAAAGGGGAGACTCGCACGCCCCTTTTGAACACTTTTGTACTTTATTCCTTTCCCTCCGTCCCTTCTTTCTTTCCTCAGCTAATTACCCCCGACATTTAATTGTAATTTTAAAAAATGATGTCATCACAAGTATCAGAGAACTTTCCTATAAATGAATTTTCTAGTTGCTACTTAGGGTTCTTAATGCGGGATAATATTTAATTAGGAAAGTAAAGGTGAAGGGCAGAGGCATTCTCTATACTCAGGTACTGAGTAGATACAAGCATCTTAAATATATTTTGATCATATTTATTAAGGATCAGAAGGCTTTTGAGAGCTCATTTAAAAAAACCCTCTAAGATCTAAAATAACCACCAAAAACCTTTTCATTTTGAAAGAATAAACAGGATTATAAGAACAGGTAACTTTTTCCTTGAGGAGCTATAAATGCAAGTCATTAGTAAAGTTCACTCCATTGGAATTCATTTCTTATAAGGTTTGTTGGATAATTATTCTTTCTAAACACAACAACAAAAACTGAACAGATGTTGAGGTAGATAACAACTTTGATGGATAAGATATAATGGATCTGTTCTTTTCATTGTTTTTAATAAAAAAGAAATATCTGATGGTAAGGTTTCTTCAAGGTTCTTAATAGGAATATGTTCCCTAGATTAAAGGAGGGGAAAAAAAGGTGTTATAGAACTTGATGTGATACTAGGATAA